>PITA01017026.1:0-44748 GCA_004023965.1 Spilogale gracilis | reverse complement strand
GCTGAGTCAGTTAAACATCTGCGTTTGGCTCAGGTCATGATCTCTGGGTCCTGGGATCGAGTCCCGCATCAGGCTCCCTGCTCAGTGGGGAGCCTGCTTCTCCCTCTTTCGACCCCTTCCTCTGCCCCACCCCACTGAATCTCTCTGTCTTTCAAGTAAATAAAATCTTTGAAAAAAAATAAAGATTCCTTCCAACAAAACCATAGTCACCTTTCAATTTCCACAAGAACATTCCTAAACGTCTTTTCCACTGGTGGACTTAATCCTCCCCTGGCTGGGCTCTCAGATGATGTTGCTCAAGCCCCTTATACAGCAGTGATCACACTGAGGGTCACAGTTTGCTTACGTGTGGCATGGAGTTTGAGGTTTACAGTCTGAAGGTGGGAGCTGAAATCTCTACTCAGCCCTTACCATTTCCTACTAGGGAAAGTCATAAAACCTCTCAGGCAAAAGGGAACCCTCCTACATTGTTGGTGGGAATGCAAGCTGGTGCGGCCACTCTGGAAAACAGTAGGGAGGTTCCTCAAAAAGTTGAAATAGAGCTACCCTATGACCAAGCAATTGCACTATTGGGTATTTACCCTAAAGATACTAACGTAGTGATCTGAAGGGGCACATGCACCAAATTGTTTAAAGAAGCAATGTCCACAGTAGCCAAACTATGAAAAGAGCCTAGATGTCTATCAACAGAGGAATAGAAAAAGAAAATGTGGTGTGTATATATACAACGGAATATTATGCAACCATCAAAAAACCCCAAAATCTTGCCATTTGCAACAACGTGAATGAAGCTAAATATTATGCTAAGCTAAATAAGTCAATCAGAGAAAGACAATTATCATATGATCTCTCTGATATGAGGAATTTGAGAAACAAGACAGAAGATTGCAGGGGAAGGGTGGGATAAATGAAACGACACAAAATCAGAGAGGGAGACAAACCATAAGAGACTAATCTCAGGAAACAAACTGAGGGTTGCTGGAGGGGAGGTGGGTGGGAGGGATGGGGTGGCTGGGTGATGTACATTGGGGAAGGTATGTGCTATAGTGAGTGCTGTGAAATGTGCAAGACTGATGAATCACAGACCTGTACTCCTGAAACAAATAATACATTATATGGTAATCTTAAAGTGCTGTTTAAAAAAGAGAAATACTTTGCATTATATGATAAATTTGAAAACTCAGGAAAGAAACATGTGCTTTTGGTAGTTTGGCCATATATTGCAAACTGAATACAGCCGTGGGCCTTGGGCTTGGTAAACAAGTAAACACTGGTGTATTGTGCCACATATTAATCGACTCAGCGCAAGTATTTAACCTTTGTGAGTTTCAATTTTCCCCTTTACAAGAGTTTTTCATCAGACCCATAAGGTTACAGACCGACATTTTATCTTTCATTCATTTAACAAATGCTCACTGAGTACCTATTATACGAGGACCTAATCTCCAGAAATAGATGATGAAGAGAAGACATGATGTTCTCAACATCACAGAGCTTAGATTCTGAAGGACACCAAATAAGGAAAGAAAGAAACAGGATTCTGTAGATGGTAGGCTCTGAGGTCCAAAACTGGAGGAGAGCTGTCCATGGGGAACAATCCTAAGGGATTCTCAGATTCAGGAAGTAGCGACAAGCACCAAAACTGGTAGAAAGACTAGACCAGGCATTTTGAGAAACAAAAAGGTCAGGGTGAAGGGGTCCGCATATCTCTTAAACTATTACCCTGAACCCACAGAAGAGGATATATGAAGTCACAAGCTAATTACTAATTAAAGGGCCAAAATCTGTAGGAAATTGCATCTGAAGCTTCCAGGTAGGAGCTATCAACAACTTTAGAAATGTGGTACCTCCAGCTTATTCTTCTTTCTCAAGGTTGATTTGATGATTTGGAGTCTTTTGTGGTTCCAAACGCTTTACATGCTTTAGGATTTTTTGTTTAAACTTTGTGAAAAATGTTGCTGGTATTTCGATAGGGATCTCAAAGTCTGCAGATTACTTTGGGTAGCATGGACCTTTTCACAATGTGGGTTCTTGCCAACCATGAAAATGGAATATCTTTATGTGTTTGTGTCGTCTTCAGTTTTTCCCCCAGTATTTTATCGTCTTCTGAGTACCAGTCTTTCATCTCCTTGGTTAAGATTATTCCTAGGCATTTTATTATTTTTGGTGAAAATATAAATGGGAGTGTTTTCTTAACTTCTTTTTCTGCTATTTCACAAATAGTATGTAGAAATGCAACTGTTTGGACATTGTACAGGCATTTGGCTGTAATGAGCAGAAAACCCAATGCAAAGTGAATATATTTGAGCAAAAGCATACAACTAATGATGATGATGATAACAATAATAATTAGTAGGATGAGACTAGGCTTGACCAGGCCTTTAATCCTCTGATCCTTACAGAAACTTTAAAAAGTAGGGACCATTATCTCATCTTAGACTCAAGTAAACCAAGGCTGAGGCAGACCAAGTCAACTGTCTAGGATCTTGTTGCTTTTAAGAGGAAGAGCTGGGATGTTTGAACCTCAGGCTCAGGGCCCTTTCACTAATTGTAAAGATTCAAGTCCCCCTCTATCTCCCAGAGGTTACAACCAACTAGAAGCAGCCCGCAGGCTTACTCATTACAGAACAGAGGCAGAGCTTAACCAGAAACTAGCTCTATGATTTTGTCTTTTCCAGGTCCCTCCAGTGGGAGTTCATTTCAATGCCATCAAATAGTGCTGTTCAAATATGACCTACAATTATTGTTGTCATCATTATTATTAATTGGCATTTCCAAAAACAGGTTAGGAATGCTTACCCTGGACCTCACCCGCCCTGATAACAGGAGTCTCCAAATAAAATGATTAGCTTTGATACTGAGGAGAGACCCGTCAGGAGCTGTTGTGAGGACTGCAGTCCCACATTAACTATTGTTCAAAGTAGGGGCTGGTGTGGTGACTGGTAGGACTCTGGGCAAAGTTTTGGGATTGTCTGGCTTGCAAGCAGGTCCCCCAGGCAAGGCGGCCAGAGGAGACAACTAGTGCTCCTTCGCAGGTTGAATGACAGCGGTTAGTGCCTCCTGCCACATTTGTCTTGACTTCTTGGCTGTCACCTCCAAAATGTACATCTGGTGATTATCCACTTTTAAGATACAAGAATGGCGTGGGCAACTCTTCGTTCTTTGAGGGCTCTCCCTACGCTTCCCTTACGCTTCTGGCTCTTCAATCTGCATCACTCTTCAAGGCCTGCAGCCCTTTCACCAGGTCTGGAGTCCACACACATTTGTGTAAGGGGCAGCAGAACATGTGGTCAAAACAGGGCCCCTTGTTCAAAGGAGCAGGATCTATCTGAGTCTAGGTCCCTGTTCCCACACTCACTGCAAAACCTAGCATGATTATCTTATTCAATAAAAGATTAAATCAAACAACAATAGAAAATGCTTACAGCATAGCAGAAGTCCAGTGTAGGTTAGCAACTATTATTATCATCATAATTGCCAAAACCCATACCCTTCATATATCTCATTATTCACAATGACTCCAATGCATCAGACATAGAGAACCAACTTTTTGAGACCCGTTTCTCTTTTCTGCTTGTCACTTCCCCATTCCCTGGTCATTCTGCTTATCTTCTCTTTTCCCTTCCTTGCTATTCTTTTTTGTACCCTTCATAAGTATGGCATTTAAAAATTTTAAATAGTCTTGATAGTATCTTTCTACCAAATGTCTCTAGAAGAAGCCAAAGTCCATAGAATCAAAGTCAGCATTTACTAAAATGAGAGGTGAGATCATACAGCTGCCCTTCAATTCTTAAAAATAAAATAAAATAAAATAAGATCCAAAGATGAAAAATTCCTTGTATTTAAGTCAGGGTGTCCTTGCCCACCAAGATTGGAACTGCCCATTGACCCTGGGGGGCTTCACTTTCTCAGAGGACCTTCTCTGGCCACACACTTTGTTCAATCCTTGCATGTGAACATACAAGATTTGTACAAGATTCCTGTACTTTTCTTTATCACAGTTCATAAAATCTGTGTGTGTGTGTGTGTGTGTGTGTGTGTGTGCACGTGTGTGTGTGATTTAATTAATCTCCGTCTCTCTCTCTCTCTCACCAGGCTCTCCACTCCAGGATAATAGACTGAATCTATTGATGTTTTCTCTCTGCACTATCATTACTTTCTAGCACAATGTCTGGTACAGAGAGATGCTTGCTAAAGATGTGTTGATACTGTTGCCTCTGTCATTGTGTGCTCTGGTTGTTGCTCTTGTGATTTTGGCTATTAGAATTTTGTATCTACTGAGCAATTAGGAATTGTGTTTTGAAGAGGAAAGAGCTGTGGCCATTGGAGTTAGTCAATCTGGCCTGGTCAAATGAGAAGCTAAGTACTCCACCGGGGTACTTGGTTCTCTCTGAGAGCCAAACGCCCATTTAGAGCCTGGCACTTAGAACAGGAGCTTTCAATTGATGTCCAGCAGAAAGATGGTAAGAAGTTCTTTCCAAAGACACAAGCTAAGGCAAATGTGCAGGACCAGATATATAATTCACAAGGTCCAGTTCAAAATGAAAATGCAGGGCCCCTTGTTCAAATATTATTAAGAATTTCAGGGCGCCTGGGTGGCTCAGTTGGTTAAGCGGCTGCTTTCAGCTCAGGTCATGATCCTGGAGACCCGGGATCAAGTCCCGCATCAGTATTCCTGCTCGGCAGGAAGCCTGCTTCTCCCTCTCTCAGTCCCTCTGCTTGTGTTCCCTCTCTGGCTGTGTTTCTCTCTGTCAAATAAATAAATAAAATCTTTAAAAAAAAAAAAAAAAAAAAAAGAATTTCAAACAGACAGAGAGAACAAACTGGTGGTTGCCGGAGGGGAGGGAGATGAGAAGATGGGTGAAGGGGAGTGAGAGGCACAAGCTTCCAGTTACAGAGTGTGTAAGCCACAAGGATGAAAGGTACAGCCCAGAGAATATAGTAAGTGGTATTGTATTGACATTGTACGGTGACAGATGGTAGCAACGTTTAAGGTGAGCAGAGCATAATGAATAGCGATGTGGAATCACTATGTTGTTCTCCTAAAACCAATGTAACGTTGTGCGTCAACAAGCTACAATTAAAAAAAAACATTAAAAGTAAAAGAATTTCAAGATGGTGATAGAAGAGCATTAAATTAAGTACAGAGTCCTGTGTGAGACTGCACAGGTCGCACACCCACGAAGCTGGCCTTGCAAAATTTACAGTTAATCAGGAAAACGTAGAACACGATGTTATAACACTGTTAGACAACTGAGGGATTTTTATGTTTATGAAAAAATAAGATCTTTGAAATGTCCAGATATATTTCCTTTCCCTACATCCTGAGGTTGTGTCTTCAAAAAATAATGGATCCTTCCGTCCCTTTATCCAATGGGACCATCTCTATGTTTCCAAAGGTTCTATTAAAGCAGACTGGTTTGCCCTCCATGAACAACCCTGTACTTCTTGTTATGCTGAAACACCCCGTGGGCTTTCAGCCACCGAGAGCTGGCCTCCATCTGAGGCCCGAGAGTCCAAAGGGCACGGATCTTTGAAGCCAAAATCGTTTTCAATCCCAGCTCCACTATTTATAGTTCAGTGACTTAAAGCAAATTATTTAGCCTCCCTAGAATCTCGGTTTCCTCATCTATAAAATCTAAGTGATGCTACCCAGCCCAAGAGTTGGGCCCCGAGGATTAAATATGGTGAAAAAGCTTAGAGAGCTGCGCACAAAAACCACACAACAAAATGAGGACACAGCATCGTCGCATTCTGCCTCTGCTTTAGTCCACAGCTGAGTGGGGGAGCGCGGAGTGCCTTCAAGCAGGGGAACCCCAGCTCTCCCTACTCTCCGTCACTGAGCCCTATAAATAACTTAGCTAAGTCACCGTCTCCCTTGGAGTCGCTCTTCCCTTGGCTGAGGAACGAGGGTGGTGTTGCAGGTGGTCCCTCCTGGCTGGATCCTTACCGGGGTTTCTCTGCCTTCCACTACCCCTCCGGGGGGAACCCCTCGCCCGGGTGGACGCGCGCGCGGCCTGGCTGCAGGACCCCTCGGCCGCGGCCTCCCCCCGCCCCCCGCCTCCCGGCGGCCGCCGCGCAGCCCCGCCCCGCCCCGCCCCGCCGCCCCGCCTCCCCCGCGGCCCGCGAGCGCTCCCGAGTCGCCGGTCCGCGGCCGGCTGCCAGTCCCGCCAGTGCGCTGGCCGACGAGGGGCGGCGGGCGTGCGGGGCGGGCGTGCGCACAGGCGGGGTCCGGGGAGGACGCGTGGGCGGCGGGAAGAGGATGGGAATCCCTGGGATCCGCCGCTGAGCTAGCCCCGAGCGGCTGGAAGGCCAGCCTCGCTGTTCCTCCGGGAGCCCAACACCGTTCCCGCGCCGCGAGAATGATCCCCCCGAGCGGCGCCCGCGAGGACGGCGTGGACGCGCTGTCCAAGGAGGCGCCGAGCGCCGAGCAGCCGCCCTCTCCTGCATCCACCAGCAGCCAGGAATCCAAGGTACCGCGCACACTTGCCCCAAGAAAACATGAACTCCTGTCCTCTCGGTCCAGCTTCGTTTCCCCCGAACTGGCGCCGACGCCGGCGGGAGACGTGCTCTTAGTGGGACCCGGGCTCCCCTGAGACTTGAATGTCGGGCAGGACACGCTGTAACGCTGCTGGACCACGTCGCGTGGACCCAGCCTCCTGCCCACGCAGACCCGAGGCTGCGCTGGCTTCTCCCCGCAAGCACACGCTGGTTAGTGCGCACTGACTCCAGGCTCAGAGACCGCTTTCCTGGGTGGTTGGTGGTGTGGTGGTTCTGTGCTTTCGCTGGTGCCCAAAGCACGTGCAGGTGTTCTGCTGCTTCGGGAGGATGAAGTGTGATAGCGAAGGATACACCTTCAGAAAAGCTAGGGGACTTGCGGCCAGCAGAGCAGTGTCTGGGTCACAGGCGTTCCTGAGACTGCTTAATTTAAGGGCTGAGCTCACCCCTAACTTCCGAAAAGCTAAGCGAAGGGAAAAGCCGCGTTCGTGGGAAAGTTGAGGCTCCCCTCGTGGAAGTTAATACTTGGAGAACTTACACTTGCTTTTATGAGTTACACTAACACACATACACAAAGCCGGCCCCGCAGCACTTCTGCCACCGTTCCACTGCCTCTGAAACTCTCCTGGGGGCCAGGCACATGTTTGGAAATCTTGGAAGAGGAGCAAGTAAAATGTGGGTGCCACCAGTGACACGCTAAATAGTACCTTAGTGTGGGGTGAAAATCGTAGGATGGACTTTGTGGTTATATGAATTTCTTTAAGTGCAGGGCTCCTGGCTCTTTATGCAGATTTCCCTGTGAATTCCCCAGGCATCTGCGGAATGCTGGGCGGTTCCCTTATAGGAGTGAAGGGAAGGGGGATGCCAGTTTGGAGGGCACATGGGACAAAAAAAGTCCCATCCCTCTCTGCCTTTAGGTACATCCCTAAAAGCCATCGACAAATCAGCAGGATCAAAATCACAGCCAAGTGGCTCTTCGTTTAAGTGCTGCTGGGCACTATACACATCTCAGCCTCTGGAAGTTAGCCATCAAAGAGAACTTTGTGTCATCTTTATCTTAATTTTTTTCTGATAAATATCTGATCTGGGGTATGCATGTGTCAACTTTCCTAAAACTCGGTTGGAAATGGGGGCACAAGTCCCTCCTTCCAGAGTCCCTGTGAAGAATAGGTAAAATGACTAGGGCAGTGTAAGGACTCAGTCTATGCTAAGGGGTCATAGGGAGTCCACCCCACCACAGAGAGCCATTCCAAAGCTGTCTCATAACCTGCACGCACATATTACCTCTCCTCTGACTGGGAGTTTCTGGGTGTCTCATCATTATCTGTCATTGACCATCAGTCACCTAAGCGGTATGGGTTAGTGGCCATTTCAAAGATGATCTCATAGACTGTAAATGAATGCAGCGAGACTCAAGAGTGAAACTGGTACTAAACTTTTCGAATTGGGCCTGTTGCTCTGCGGTAGGTATGTTCTGGAAAGGGCTTAGCGTTTGCGTACTCTGTGGCAGGGTTTAAACACACTGTATGGGCTTGCTATTTATAGATATCCTGATGCAAAGTCTTTGGCAGAGCAAAAACTACATATGTAATACCCATAATTATCCGCTGATTTATCTGACTATGCTTTCCAGTTTGTACATGGCAGGTTTCTCAAAGCGGTCTGCACACCTGAAGTGCGTGTATATGTTCCGAAAATTTTCATGGCTTCGGTGTTCTTAATCAGTAGAGATGGGCTGGGGGTGGCAGGGGTGGGCCATGAACCCCAGGAAACTGAATGCAGAATAGTGTGCCTGAATGTGAATTTTTATGGTGTAGCATCGGTGATGTTCTCCAAGGGGTCTAAGCCCCTCAAAAAAGGCTCGGCTCCTGGCACAGAGGAATACGTGGTAGGGGACAAGAGGGCAGGAAATAAGAGCAGAAGGTTCTATTTATTCTACATCAGGAGTGCCAGATTTGAAAGCTCACTGCTGTTTATAGGGATCTTCCACGCTGAAGATGAGAACAGAGTAAGGAAAGTATGAACGAGGTAATAGTGGTCGTTCACCTCACTCCTCTCAAATGGTCTATTTGTGAACCTACTTCGTGGGTCACGCCTCTCTGGGCATTAAACCTCCGCCAGAAAGACTTTTAAAATTACCTCCTAAAAGACTTTTCTTCTCTGATTTTAAGGGTAATAAAATAATCTTTGTAGAATTTTGAAAAGCCCTGATGGAAATAAAGGGGAGAAAAAGGACCCACTGGCTCACAATCTAAGGCAATCACTGATAATATTTTGATCTGTAACGTGCCTCTTTTTTATAAGATCTATTTTTATATTTACGTAGTTGAAACAACTCTGGCCAGCATCCGCTGAATGCATGCTCTATGGCAGGTGCAACTTGATTCTTCATAATAACCCTAAGAGAGGGATTGCCTGTTTCTTTGATTTTATGAATACGGAAGCAGAAGCTCAGAGAGGTCGGGTGACTTGCCCAAGATCACCTAGCTGTTGAACGACGCAGCGAGGATAGAGCCCGGGACAGCCGCGCTGTGGTGCCCAGCCCTCCCTCCGCCACAACCATCTGTCATGCTTGTATACTTTTTCTCTTGCTCCTGGTTCCCCTAACATCCTAACCATATACTTCACACGCCACTCAGAGTCATTCATAGCAGTATTTTCATCTTCTCTTAAGTCTTTGAGTAAGGAGGGCACGTACTGCGTGGAGCGCTGGGGGTGGCGTATAAACAATGAATCTTGGAACACTGAAAAAAGAAAAAATAAATAAAGAAGTCTTTGAAAACGAATTGAGCCGCATATGAAATGATTAAAGACCGATTTTTGTCTAGCTTCTCTGTGTTTGATTTTGCTACTCTTCTTCCAAAAATAGACTTATGGAGATAATTAAATGTAATTGTCACAGAAATATCTGGAAAAGGAGGTCACACTAAACCCCTGGGTGCAGAGAGTCCATGAGGCGAGAAGGAGGATCATTCAGGGCCCTGAACCCCATAGCATGTTTCCAGGAGTCCACTTCCTTTGCAGGTTCTTTGGAATGCTACATCATAGATCATTGGCGTTGGAAACGTGAATGATCATCTACTCGGAGTATCTTTTAAGTTATGGATAATTTTTATTTTGTAAATGTATTTTAGTAGGGAAAATTTCAACAGGCCCAAAAGTAGAGAAAATAGTATAAAGAACCGTCATGGAAATAATCACCTGTCTTCCCCAGTGACCCATTCCTGGGTGATCTCATTTCATCTGTTATTCCCCCTACTACCACCATCTCTCCCCAGATACACTGGCTCATTTGAAAGCAAATTCCAAACGTCAGTTCATTTCATCCATAAATATTTCAGGTTGCATCTCCAAAAGATAAAGGCATTTTGGGGAAGCATGACTGCAGTCCCATTATCACACATGCCAGGTGTTTTCAGTCAAGGGTTAGTATGTTCTTTGGGGGTCCACGGACGGTCTTTGGATGATCCATCAACAACCAGAATCCGCATTCAGAATTGTCCAGTTATACACAGAAGTACATCACCTGGAGGAAAGATCCATAGCTTGTATCAGATCAGTAAAATGTCTATAGCTCTCAAAGTCTATTGAAATATCTTCTCTTTTCTCTCTTGAGGAAATCGGAGCCAAGAGAGAGGCAATGACTTGCCTAAAATCGCACAGATTGTTAGCAGTTCTTCTGTTTAAGAACACTCTCTTGGACCTTGGCTACCCCAGGACAATTTCCTCAGGGCATATTCCTGTAAACCAAAGAAGTAATGCCGTTTATGTGGTTTTCTTTTTCATGAAATTAGTTGAATTGGAAGAACGTGAAAGTCACTGATGAACCTCACCTCTCTGTCTTTCCATTGACATTCCAGAAAGACCACAACCTCATTTGTTTTTTAAGTACAGACAGAGACTATTGAATACTAAGAAAAATGTCATGTTTCGGCATCCCTTATTTCAATAAATATCCCTTCTCCTGCTGACTTACTGACAGCATAGAACTCTTACTAGGGTCTAATATGAAGGTTTTATGTGGATGCCTTTTGACATCACTTACATGACCCGAGATGCCATGGGGAGATTATAGGTTTCAAGGTCAAGTAGACAAGAATTGAGATATCATCAGTTGCCCTGTGACTCTGGGCTAGTTGCCTATCCTTGATGAGCTTCAGCTTCCTAATCTCTAGAATGGGGATGCTAATACCCAGCTGACATGGGTTTTTTGTAAAGCCTGTGATCTTTTTGTAAAGCCTGTGATCCCCTAATTTGTTATAAGGATTTATGAGCATGTAGCATTATTACGTTCTCTCCTGCTTCACATTAGATGACTTCTATCCCTAGCCAACCCCGAATGTCATCCCTGGAATCATTTCAGTGGCCAAAACTGATGTTCCAATAGTAAAACTGAGTTTTCCTCCCTTTGGACTTTACTTACCCTGTTGAGTGCTGAGAGTTTTCACCTTAGCTGTCTTGTATCCCCAGGAAGATAAGCCATTGACTCACCAGCCTATGGCTTCAGTTTTGGAAGGGTAGTATAAGGCAGCCAATGGCCCATAAGAACATGGACCAAGGAGTCTCTTCATTCCATGGTTTCTCTGAATCTGGACTACCATCCACGCTAGGGAGAAGAAATCTCTTAACCCTAAGGATGTGCCCTGCATTTTCAAGAAAGGTGTCTGTCCACCAATCAGCAGCTGTTTATCAAGTGCCTTGTGCCCAGTGCATCTCATACATATGTGTGAAGCTATTATTGATAAGGAATTTAACTGCTATTCAGGGGGAAAGTTGAAAGAAAATGGAACCTTGGCTTTGCATTCAGATCCCCTGGGGAGTCCAGTCCATCCGTTAGACTACTAAATGGAAAGCTCTGAATGAGGATCCCGAGCATCAGTATTGTTTTAGAGATTCCTTAATGATTTCATTGTGCAGCCAAGTTTGAGAAACACTGATTTAGCCTCTAAGAATTGTAGACTGTCAAAGAAATTAAATAGAGAATAAGAATTGAATAAGAATTGTAGACTGTCAAGATCCTCTTCTTTCTAACCCCAGTACCTGAAGGAATCATTTATAATTAGTCTCTCTTGTTTCCTTTCCCACTTATCATTCAGCCTAAAGCAGTGACCAGCAGTTGATTTCTATGCTACCAAAGAATCTTAAGCCTTTCTCAGACGCAGCTGGTTTTACAAGGGTAGCTATGCCCTTATTAAGTGATTTTCATAATCGTAAAAATAACAAGTACTCAATGTAGAAAACTGGAAAACAGAAAAAATATAAAGAAAAATTTCTTTATCACACAACAACCTGGAGATAAGGATGGTTATGTTTCTTGCTGTATTTCTTTAATTTACATTTGCTTTACACATGCACACACACCCTCGAAACAAAATTGGAACAGTGTATATACATAAATGCATGTTGTACTTTTTCTTCCACCTGATCTTATGCATAGTTTCCTTATACTCTTAGATAATCAATAACATGAATATTCAAAATGGCATAATATTCTACTTTGTTGTTACAGCACATATATTCCAGCAGTCCCTTCTGACTGCATATTTAGGTTCTTTCTTACTGTTCACATATTTTAAAATATTAAAATTTACATCCTTATACCTAAACATTTGATTATATTTCTGGCTAGTTTCATGGGAAATAGAATTGCTGCGTCCAGATATAAACACTTTTAAGGTCTTTTATTCTCATTGACACAATGCCCTCAAGAAAGACTATACCGTAGCTTTTCACTTCTAAGGGAACTTTGGTTGAAATATGATATCATACCAAAAAATACGTACAAGATTCCAGCTTAATGAATTTTCAGAATATAAACTTTTGATCAGTCTGCAACCAGTGAAAAAATCAAGAAATAGGATGGTACCAGCACCCCTTCTATTTCTGCCTCCCCAAGGGTAAATAATATCCTGATTTCTAACAACATAAATTAATCTCAGTTGTTTGAACTCTATATAAATGGAGTCATACCATGTATATTCTTTTATGCCTGGTTTCTTTCACTTAGTATGTTATGAGAGTCATCTATGCCATTCAGTGTAGCAGTTTTTCTTTTTCATTGGTGTATAGCATTCCACTATATGAATAGTTCACTACTGATCTACTCTTTTGATGAAGGACATTTGGATTGTTTCTTCACTCTGGCGGCCTTAAGTGGTACTGCGGTGAATCATTTCTATGTATATCCTTTGCGGCACATCTGTTGAGTGTATACCTGGGAACAACATTGCTGGGTTCTAGGACATACATATAGATAGTGTGAGCTTTCCAAAGTAGCTGTACCAATTCATACTCCCACTAATGGTGGTTATGTTATGTTGGGTTATGTTATGTTATGGTTGTTAAGCCTTTCTATGTTCTGTTTATGAGATCTCTGCTTACTCCAAAGACATGGAGGTATTCTCCTATATTATTTCCTAGAAGTGTTGTTTATGGTTTTGCCTTTCAAACATAGGTTTATAATCCATTTGGAATCACTTTTTTGGTATGGTGTGAGGTAGGGGTCAAGATTCAGCATTGCATTGCTGCCTGTGCTCTTCTAATAATATATACCACTCAAGAGTGTCTGCTTCTAGGATGCTTGGGTGGCTCAGTCAGTTAAGTGTCTGCTTCAGCTCAGGTCATGATCCCAACGTCCTGAGATGGAGTCCCCCATCAGGCTCCCTACTTAGCAGGGAGTCTGCTTCTCCTCTCCCTCTGCCTGCTGCTCCCCCTGCTTATGCACCCTCTGTCTCTGACAAATAAATTTAAAAAAACTTTTTAAAAAGAGAGAGAGAAAGAATGTTTTCTTCTGTAAGTATCCCAGAGCATCATTAGCTGAGAACTTAATATTATGTTATTTTTTTCAGTTTGGGGGTTGTCAGACCCCCAAGTTGTGTTGTATAAATCTGAGTCTCAAATCTATGTGAAGGCAGATCTGTAATCATGAATTCTCAGGAAATATGTATATATGTATGTATGTATATTCGGTTTTATGGCTATGCTAAGATTTCTTTATCATCAACCTGTGTTGGTGAGAACTTTGTTTCTAGTTCATTCTTTCTTTTTCAAGTCTCCACTCTATTTAGGCATAAAAATCCAATCCCCTAGTTTTTTTTTTTTAATTTGTGATAAAATACACATAATGTATTATTTCATATTTTTACCATTTTTAAATGTACCCTTCTGTGACATTAAATACATTTACACTGTTTTGAACCATCACCACTATTTATTTATGTGTGTGAAAGAGAGAGCATGAGAGAGGGAAGGTCAGAGGGAGAAGCAGACTCCCTGCTGACCAAGGAGCCCAATGTGGGACTTGATCCTGGGACTCCAGGATTGTGACCTGAGCTGAAGGCAGTAGCTTAACCAACCGAGCCACCCAGGCAAACCTCCTATTGATTTTTTAAAAAAACTTCTTTATAAATATTAAAACCATGATCTTTCATATATGTTGCTAACCTTCTCCCAGATTGAAACTTGCTTTTTGGTCTTGTGACATTTTCAATATAGAAGATTACTTTTGTCATATTGTTAAACGTCTCAGATTAATTTAACTATGGCTTTTTGTCCTTTTTTAAAATTTTTCTTTTTTTATTTTTCAGTGTTACAAGATTCATTGTTTATGCCCCACACCCAGTGCTACATGCAATATGTGCCCTCAGTACCCACCACCAGGCTCGCTCATCCCCCCATCCCCTCCCCTCCAAGACCCTCAGTTTGTTTCTGAGTCCAAAGTCTCTTATGTTTCATCTCCCTCCCTGTTTTACCCCACTTCCTATTTCCTTTCCTTCTTATACTGTCCTCTATATTACTCCTTATGCTCCACAAGTAAGTGAAACCATGTGATACTTGACTTTCTCTACTTGGTTTATTTCACTCAGCATAATCTCTTCCAATCCAGTCCATGTTGCTACAAAAGTTGGGTATTCATCCTTTCTGATGGAGGCCTAATATTCCATTGTATATATGTACCATATCTTCTTTATCTGTTCATCTGTGAAAGGGCACCTTGGCTCTTTCCACAGTTTTGAGATTGTGGCCATTGCTGCAATGAACATTGATGTACATATGGCCCTTCTTTTCACTACATCTGTATCTTTGGGGTAAATACCCAGTAGTGCAATTGCAGGGTCATATGGTAGCTCTATTTTTAATTTTTTTAAGGAATCTAAACAGTTTTCCAAAGCGACTGCACCAACTTGCATTCCCACCAACAGTGTAAGAGGTTCCCCTTTCTCCGCAGCCTTTCCAACACTTGTTGTTTCTTGTCTTATTAATTTTGGCCATTCTGACTGGTATAAGGTGGTATCTTAAATGTGGTTTTGATTTGAATTTCCCTGATAGCTAGTGACGCTGAACATTTTTTCATGTCTGTTAGCCATTTATATGTTTTCTGTGGAGAAGTGCCTCTTCATGTCTCCTGCCCATTTTTTGATATGATGAATCCTCTTTTTGGGTGTTGAGTTTGAGGAGTTCTTTATAGATCTTGGATATCAGCCCTTTGTCTGTAGTGTCATTTGCAAATATCCTCTCCCATTCCGTGGATTGCCTCTTTGTTTTGTTGACTGTTTCCTTTGCTGTGCAGAAGCTTTTTATTTTGATGAAGTCCCAAAAGTTCATTTTCGCTTTTGTTTCCTTTGCCTTTGGAGACGTGTCTTGAAAGAAGTCGCCGTGGCCAATGTCAAAGAGGTTACTGCCTATGTTCTCCTCCAGGATTTTGATGGATTCCTGCCTCACATTGAGGTCTTTCATCCATTTCAGGTTTATCTTTGTGTGTGGTGTAAGAGAATGGTCTAGTTTCATTCTTCTATATGTAGCTGTCCAATTTTCCCAGCACCATTTAATGAAGAGACTGTCTTTTTCACACTGGATATTTTTTCCTGCTTTGTCAAAGATGATTTGACCATAGATTTGTGGATCCATATCTGGACTCTCTACTCTGTTCCATTGGTTCCATTGTCTGTTTTTGTGCCAGTACCATGCTGTCTTGGTGATCACAGCTTTGTAATAAAGCTTGAAATCAGGTAACGTGGTGCTCCCAGCTTTGTTTTTCTTTTTCAACAATTCCTTAGCAATTCGGGGTCCTTTTTGTTTCCATATAAATTTTAGGATTGTTTTTTCCAACACTTTGAAAAATGTTGGAATTTTGATTGGGATGGCATTGAGAGTATAGATTGCATGGATTCTTTTCTCTATATTTGTAAAGGTCTTCCCCACCCTGGAAGCAGTTAAATATTAACCTGTTTCTTTCTCTAGATCTTTAATAACTACTTGTTACTTTTATCACCTTAATCTATCTGGAATTTTTGGTGTTACATGGTATGGGAGAACTCTGGTTTTTTTCCCCCAGTGATTTCTATTTCTAAAACCACTTATTGAATAATTCATTCCTTTTTCACTGATTTGAAATGTTACATTTATTATGTAATAAATGCTAATATGTACTAGGTTCTCCTTTTGAGTCATCTGTTATATTCTAATGATTTTGCATGTATTACTACACAGTACTTTGGCATTACTGTTATAACATTTTAATCATTGTAGCTTTATAATAGATAATTGGTAATACAGGTACCCTCCTGGGAGTTTTATTTGTTTAGCTGCACACATTTCTATTTTTCATCAAGTTATAAAAATAATATTTTGGCAGTAACTGCATGAAACTTTTAAGGTCATCTCAGTGAAATCTTTACTTGCAATGGAATTTCTTATCCAAGAACATAGTATGTATCTTTAGGTATCGATATGCCTTTTATGACGCTCATAAACACTTGGCATTTTCCTCAAATACTTTTTGCCCAGTTCTCTGTTAGCTATTGTCTGGGTGTTTTATACTCTGGATTACATTTATAAACCATCTCTTTTATATTTTCTGGCTGCTAGGAGCTGACATATAGGAAATTTGTTTCATATTAATTTCATAATCTAAAATCTTCCACATTCCATTTCTTATTCATCAGTACAGAAATACAGTGTTGCTTAGCGGCTCAGAGCATGGGCTCAGGAGTCAGAAGTAGCAGTGTTCAAACCCCACAGTGCCATTTAGGGACACCACTTAATAAGCTTCCCTGTCCTTCGCTTTCCTGAGCTTAATTGTTCTTTCTGTAAAGTGAGCATAATAATGCCCTTCTGCAGCATTGTCATAAGGGTCACATTAAAAAATTAGTGTATGCTAAGGGCTTAATACAGCGTCTGGCATATAATAAGTAAACATTAGCTATACTTATTAGATTTTCATAACATCTGCAATAAGTTCAGCTCTCTAAATATAGTTCTCATTTTTGGAGGTGGAGGAGGGGAGTAGATTTGCAACAGGGGCTTCTTGTACTCCCAGAATATGGTAATAGTAGTGGAGGTATTGAGCTAATATATGGCTTGCTTTAAATGCCAGCACTGTTTTGCTGTGAGTGTACATTCTCTATGAGTGTTTCTTGTACAGTGTTGGGTGCTAAGGAGTGGCCTTGGCTCTCTTGTTTATCAACCCATTGTGGAGGCCACTGCAAATTTACACATTCAGCCTGAGAAACCTAAGGCGGTGCTTGGCAAATTTAACTTCAAGACAAATCCATTTCCAACTAAAGCATTCCTTAAGGGCACCTGGGGGGCTCAGTTGGTTGAGCCACTGCCTTCAGCTCAGGTCATGATGCTGCAGTCCCTGGATCGATTTCCACATCGGGCTCCCAGCTCTAGGAGGAGTCTGCTTCTTCTTTGACCTCACCCCTCTAATGCTCTCTCACTCACTCTCTCTCTCAAATAAATAAATAAATAAATAAAGTCTTAAAAAAGGAAAAGGTTATAAAGCATTCCTTAACATCTCCTTCTATACAAATTCCAGACTTCCCACTCATGTTCACAATTAAACTGAGTCTTTCTTGTGTTAAGATGGGTATTGTTCTTAGCTTACCAGGATTTCTATCAGGAATGGATATGGAATTGTTTCAGATGACTTTTTGGCAAGTATCAACGTAATCGTGGTTTGTTTGTTGTTTGTTTGTTTTAGCCTTTGACCTCTTTATGTGATGGATTATAGTTATAGATAACCTACTATTAAACCCTTCTTACATTCCTGGAGAACGTCCTACTTGGCCATGAGGATTTTCTTTTAATAAACTGTTAGGATTTCATTGCTGATATTTTATTGTTTTTACATCTATATACATAAGGGAGATGATTCTGTGACAGTTACTTTGTGTTCTTGGTCAGATTTTATTTTTAAGGATATGTCAAGTTTTAAAAAACAATTTGGGAAGATGTCCATAGATGCTTTCATTTGTTTTGTTTTTGTTTTTTCCATGGAGCAATGTGTAGAACCCAGATCCCCTCTTTTAATGTTCGAAAAAAACCCTGCCAATGATATCTATTTTAAAACAAATTTTGAAAACATCTCTTTGATTTTATTATTCTGTTCTTTTATTTAACACATTGGCATGATTCAGATTTGTTAATATATATTTTTCCAGGAAATTATTCATCTCCTTTAAATCTTACTACTATCTCTGGATGAGTTATTATAAAACAGCCCCAAAACTTCCTTCAATCTCGTCCCATTCTCACTTTCTCTAGTGGGCTTCCCATGCACTCGTATGTTTTGTACAGCCCGTTTTGTAATTCTCTGTATTTATACAGCATTAGCCCCGTAGATCTGGGTCGGAATCAAGAGAGTTAAACACCAGTGCTCTCTCCTTAAATCTCTCACTCCACTGATTCCCTTCCTACTGCTGGAACAGTCCTCTCTGGTCCTTTGGGCTATCACTTCCTCCTTCAGAAGTCACTCAAATATTGGTCTTCTCCAGCATCCTGGTGTCAGCTGTCCGCTCTTCTCACTCTCCATAATCTCTCTACATCTCTACTGGGGCCGGTTACCTGTTTTATTTTCACCCACCAGCCAATAACTTCTGAATCTGAATCTAACCCAAATCTGAGCTCTAGACTGATCTATCCAGCTGCCTTTTGGACAACCTGGCTTGATGCCCTCCATACCTTTTAAATTCAGCCTACTCTCAACCAGACTCATCGTACTCGACTCGAATGCCAGCCCAGTTCCTCACGTGTTCTCATCCGTAGGTGAGCATCCTCCATTAAGTCAACTGAGCCAGAAAAACAAAAGTCATCCTCGATGACCCCCAGGGGACCAGAGCAGAGAGCTCGTTCGGCAGCAAGTGGATGAGAGACAAGATGTCTGCCATCCCTCAGAGGGTGCTTCCCTGATCTGAAAATGCAACTTGTCCGCGCTGCTTTTTGGTAACAGCCCCATAGCTGATGTTCCAGTCAGCATGTTTTCCTCAGGTCTGACAGCAGCTGTGACCACAACATAGAGGACTGAGGTAAGACCCCAGAGAAGGAGGCAAGAGGGGGGATCCAGAACACCCTGGGCTCCCAAGAATGCCACCATTCTTTGTCCTCAAAACCAACATGAGGAAAGTAGTAAAAAGAGGTACTAAGAGGCCCATGTGTCCCTAGCAGCTGTCCCACCACCACCGTTTTCAACACTCTCAGTTTTATCAGAACAGGGGAACTTGGGAATTTGGAAAAGAATCTCAACAATGCCTCTTCCCCAGTGGTTGGTCACCAGAAGAAGCACGAGATGATGGAGCCCTGTCTTCTCACAGTGTGCCCTCCCCTCTCACAGTGTGCCCTGTCCTCTCACAGTGTGCCCTCCCCTCTCACAGTGTGCCCTCCGTTCAGATCTGCACACCTGCTAACCCAGCCTGTCTGTCCCCCTCACCAGGGTCAGCATCCCCAGTTCTACGCTCTATAGCTCACTCTTCAGCAAAATTCCAGGCAGTGGCTCTTTTCTCCTTCCCAGAACCTGGTAGTTGGGGAGGCACCCTCACTACTCCTTCCAGACTCTTGTCGCACCTCCTCTGAAACTCACAGCCTTAAAATCCATGTGCTCAGGCTCCTCCTTCCGCCGCCACCATCCCCAGTCAGCTGCCAACCCCCGTGGGTCTCTCTGTTCCCCGCAGCGGCAGAGCCAGCCCCTCTCTCTCTCGTTCCAACCTCGCTCCTGCCCTGTTGCTGATGTTCATACACTGCAGATGGATTCCTCAGTCCTTCAGCTTTTCTCCTCCTAAGGTCTTGTTTTCCATTTTCTTGCACATCGCCACCCATTTCCATGATCTTACCCAGGACTCTGTGTGCACAGTGGTTGTACCATCTCCAGAGTCTCCCTCTGTAGGCTTCCCATTCTGTGACCACCATCTGGCATCTTTCAATCTAAAATTCCTTCTGACATCTCTACTCCAAGACTATTTCAACTGCACCCGAGTATAAAATCCATTAACTGGGGAGCTCACCACCTTTCTTTGTCCCCTACCCACTTTAGTTTCTCAGATTCCTTTTTCTCATGATCATATTTTCTCCCTGGCAAACACCCTGAACTCCCTTGCCCTTCTGTGCTTTTGTTCACAATCACCTTGAGAAACCTCAGCTCTGCCTAAAGTCAGTTTCCCACCTACTCCGTACCCACACTTCTGAAGAAAGTGGAGAAGACAGATAATAAACAAGGTGAGAAAATGCATGCGATTTCAGGCAGTCATAAGGCCACTTAGAAGAAAACAGTGTGGAAGGAGAGAGTAGAAGGAGCTTTTTGACTTCTGTGATGAAGGAAGGCTTCACAGAAAAAGTGACTTGACTCAGAGACTGGAACGGAATGAAGGTAGGAGCTGTCATTTCAAGATGGAAGACAGGAGAATAGGGGAGAAATCTGGGTAAAGCCCCAAGGTGGGAATAAGTTTGCATTTTTGAGGAGCGACAAGAAATCTTGGATGCTTGTTCTTGAGTGTTGAGTCTAGAAAGTTAGACTCATCTATAAAGAGTCCAAGGACTAGAACGGCACGTTCCAGTATGGTAACCATTAACCACAGGTGGCTATTTGACTTTATATTTACTGAAATGAAAAGTTTAGCATTTTGGTCATATTAGCCACATTTCAAGTACTTGTAATCACCTGTGGCTAGTGCATACTGCATTAGACATCATACATTATGGAACATTGTTCTCAGTGTAGACCATTCTTAGAGACAGCACCACTAAATCCTTATGGACCTTTAATGCCATGCTAAGGAATCTGGATTTTGCTCTAAGTTTGAGAGACTGCCGCTTGAGAAAGCCCAGAAGGAAGTGGATCTGGTTTACATTTCACCACGACTTCTGAGGCTACTACCTGCAGTGGGACTACGGCATAGCAAGAGTGAAAGTGAAGAGGCAGTTAGAAGGCTGTGGCAGGCCAGCTTAGGGAGAATGGTGTGTTAGATCGGGTGTTAGTTAGTGAAATATTTAAGAGGTGATAAGTTTCACCATATATTTTGAGAGTAAAATCAATGAGATTTGCTATGAATATGATACAAGGCATGAGGGAGAAAGAAGAACGAGGGATGCTTCCTAAAAAGTGAGAAGGGAAGAGCACAGCTTTTTTTTTTTTTTTTTTTTTTTTTTGGGTAACATATTTTTTTTTTGAACTTTTTTTTATTAACCTATAGTGCATTATTTGTTTCAGGGGTACAGGTTTGTGACTCATCAGTCTTACACAAAGCACATATCCTCCCCAATGTTCATCACCCAGCCATCCCATCCCTCCCACCCCTCCCCTCCAGCAATCCTCAGTTTTTTTCCTGAGATTGAGAGCTTATTATGGTCTGTCTCCCTCTGGTTTGTCTTGTTTCATTTTTCCCTCCCTTCCCCTATGATCCTCTATCTTGTTTCTCAAATTCCTCGTATCAGAGAGATCATATGATAATCGACTTCCTCTGGTCGACTTATTTTACTTAACATAATAGCCTCTAGTTCCATCCACATCGTTGTAATTGGCAAGATTTTGTTTTGATGGTTGCATAGTATTCCATTTTGTGTGTGTGTGTGTGTGTGTGTGTGTGTACACACCACATCTTATTTTTCCATTCATCTGTTGATGGACAACTAGGCTCTTTCCTTAGGTTGGCTATTGTGGACAATGCTGCTATAAACTTTGGGGTGCATGGAGGA
The DNA here is from genome assembly GCA_004023965.1 of Spilogale gracilis. Classification (NCBI taxonomy): domain Eukaryota; kingdom Metazoa; phylum Chordata; class Mammalia; order Carnivora; family Mephitidae; genus Spilogale; species Spilogale gracilis. Next base: position 23,283 of record PITA01017026.1, on the reverse strand, counting down.
GTACAGTGTTTTATGATCCAGGCAGCCCTGTGCAACTGTGACTGGGTAGCAGCCACAGTAAACTTCAAAAACATGGGGCATCAATTTAATCTTCCTGGATGACCTTTCAAAGATGGAGATGATATGATTAGCTTGACTGATTCTGCATAAAGGGAAGTTGACAGGGTCAGATGAACATCTTAGAAGCTGGGCAGAGGGAATCAATTTGAAGAGTGAAGACGAGAGGAGCCATCAGTGTTCCCCCAGTAAAGTGAAAGACGGATTGGCATAGAGAGAACCTAAACCAGGGAGGTGGGCAGTCCGGTTTTAAGAGAACACAGAGGGAAAATGGGAAGGAAGAGGAAAGAGCAAGCATGGGAGGATGTTCAAAGACAAGGGAAAGTTCCTGGTTCCTCCACAGAGAGCTATCTTCACGGAGCTTGCACAGGGCTGGAGGCTGGGTTCACCGAGGAGGACCCTTACCTGGCCAGACACTCACAGTCAGAGCGAATGACCAGAACAATTGAGTAGCAGTTCCAAGATCAGAGCCAGAAACATGGAGACAGGGAACATACCAAAGGTTGGGATTAGATGGGAAGAGTGCAAAGAGCTGATGCTAACAGTGAAGAAAATCAGATGCAGAAGGAAATGAGATCCAGAGTCATTAAGAATCAAGATTGTGAACTTCACTGCTTCACTGAAGGTCCTCTCTGCTATGTTGCCTGGGCCATGGAGGTTATCAGACAACCATTAGTTGTGAGGCTTGGTTGTTAGTCACCAGGATCTACATTCACATCTCATCATGTGACAACATAATCACCATAATGTGCAATGGAATATTACTTGGCCATCAAAAAGGAAGAATGTCCACCATTTGCATTAATATGGATGGAACTGGAGGAGATTATACTAAGTGAAATAAGTCAAGCAGAGAAAGACAGTTACCATATGGTTTCACTCATATGTGGAACATAAGGAATAGTATAGAGGACATTAAGGAAAAGTAAGGAAAGCTGAAAGAGGGGGAATAAGAGGAAAAGATGAACCATGGGAGACTATGGACTTCAGGAAACAATCTGAGGGTTTTGGGGGGGGCGGTGGGGAAAGGCTGAACCTGGTGATGGATGGGTATTAAGGAGGTTACATGTTGTAATGAGCGCTGGGTGTTATATGGAAATAATGAATCGTGGAACGCTACATCAAAAACTAATGATGTACTGTATGGTGACTAACATAACATTTAAAAAAAAATCACTACTAGAGTCGTCAAACAAGAAAATACTTTTATCTTGGGGTTCTGTAAGCTCGGGCCGTCTTGTCATAAAACCAAAAGCGAGGTGAAAGACAAGGAGATAGAACTTGGATTCGAATAATTCAAATAATTGCCTTCAGTCAGGGAGTCTTTCTGATAAATAATTGTTATTATCTCTGGAACAGAAAAATCTCCCTGATTATAGTTTCAGCAGAAGCCTGTTTCCTCCCTTACCCCATTAATCTTACTCTAAAAGCCCAGCGGAAGTCTCCACCCTGAAATTTAATAAGCTTAATGAGATTTTTCAAACTGGTTTCTTTAGCTACATCATGTTTTTAGAAGATATTAAACCAAAGTTCTGCAAGTGGGGTACAGGTGACTTAGATGGGCGTACAAAAACTAATTATAAATTATATCTCTGCTCATTGAAGAGTATTTTCCTACTGACTTTTATTAAGAAATTTGAGATGGAGTTCCTTGGAAAAATAACAATAAAAATCACATGATACAAGTACAGTCTTTTAGATTTCATTTATGACTGAAAAATGCTAGGGATGATTTTCTGATAACATTATTACTACAATGCAAAGTTAGTTACTACTTTTTGTTCCAGAGACATTTTCTTGGAGTTCTATATTTTGGGAGAAATGGATTCCTTCCATCTCAAAGAAGCACCAAGAAATCTTATCAGGCAAAGACTCTCAGGGAAAGAGTCATCCTGGAGAGTCAAGCCTTCCTGATAACAGAAAATGTGTCCTCTGATGTGCCAGGCGTTTCCCCATTGAGAATTTTGCTTGCACATCTTTCTGTAATCTGGTTCACATTTCCCTGCTTTCACAAGCAAAATATGCCATGTGGAATTTCATTCACATAGAACAGAGCTGCAAATGCTTTGTAAATTTCAAAGCAATTATATTGTTTTTGTAATTTACTTTGCCTAATTACTCAGGATTACCATTTTAAACAGCAGTTATTGAACTTTATGCAGATAGCAGAGGTTTTTTTCCTTGTACTCTCCTGGATCTTGTGTCTAATTCTAACATTTTTCCAACTCTTCCTTCAGTAAGGCCATTTCTCTCTGAGACTTTTAACTTGTTTCTTCTAATTTGCTTTTGTATTAGAAGCCAAATCATCAAACTAGTTGGAGTTTCATTTTCCTTAGAATGGAAACTGAACCTAATCGGCCAGCAAGGAAGTAAATAAAGGGTTTTGGTTTAGAGCGGTTTTTGGTTTTGCTTTTTACTTAGTGATTGGTCTAGAAGTTCATCAGGCTTTGCTTACATCTCCCAGTTCTTGGCTGCATTTTCTCTAAGTCAGTTGCCGAGTTCCTGATAGGTTTGCTCTTAGTTCTTGTTCAAAGAGAAAACTGGTATCTGTTTTTTCATCAACACATTTTTACTGGATTCTTTTTACGTTGGTCAGTTTATCAGTGATCGTCCTTGGTGGACTTGATCTTCCAGTTAAAACATTTGAAAAGATAAATTTCTAAATATAAGGTTTCATTATTGTCAATTTCTTTGGAATGGATTTTTTTTCTAACTTCTATAATTAGACTGTATCTCTTCTACTCAGCTATATAGCCTATAAGTGACATGATCAAGATAAATGTTCCATGAATAAGTTACACGAGGCAAAAGAAAAAGAGCAAAAGGAAAAAATATCCAGCTTACAAAATTTAAACATGCAGTTATGGTTCTTCTGATGAATATAAGGAAGGGCACAAGGTAAAATCAGGAGGCTTCATGTCAGCTCATGACTCAAACCACTGGGGCCCCTCAAACCCTTGACTGTGCAGATTCTTGCTGTGAACAATCTTTTCTCCAGAAGGAATAACTTTAGTCTGGTTCTGTAAACCCAGTGCTCTAGAAATCCATGGGTTTTGTGAACTTGTCTGAGAAAGCAGTAAACACTATTTCATATGTGACTGACTTGTTCTTATGGTTAGAATTACTTTGGCAAAGTTCGTTTCATAGTCTACCTAGAGGATGACCTTGGCAGACAGGAGAAACTAAAAACAAAAACCAAAAAACTGATTTTCTAATAAATCATAGGGTCAAAAATGGGAGACATTTTAAACTTACGTATCAGGAGCCAAGAACAAAATGCCAGACCCTTCATGGCAGGACAACTTCTTGTCTTAATTGGACCTTCACTTGTAAGTTTGACCACAGCCCTGTTGGACAGCGGCACAGAGAGCCTCAATCTGTTTAAAGAGTCTTAAAGCCCATGCATCTGGCTCCAGGCTCTGGACAGCAGCTGTGAGATGGACAGAGCCCATTAGAAGGCACCACTTCCTCATCCCCAATGGTGAGACTCACGATCTTGGGCCAGCTTAGAGGAAGCCTGCTTCTAGTTCATAAAGTTGCTATAGCTGCTGAAGTTACCAAACTTCTTCTTCTTCTTCTTCTTCTTTTTTTTTTTTATCATTCCTTTCTCCTTCATCTTAATTTGGGTTCTCCAGAAGGTCCATGAGATTCAGAAGCATGTAATTCATTGTTCTCATTTATTTTTTATGGGGGGTCAGGGGGAGAGGGAGAGAGAGAATCTTATGCAGATTCCACGCCCAGGACAGAGCCCATTTCAGGGGCTCCTCGCGCCCCTGAGATCATGACCTGAGCCGAAATCAAGAGACGGCCACTTAACCAACGGAGCCCCCCAGATGTCCCCAAGAAGCATGTATTTCACTGAGGGCACACTCTCAGGAAACAGGAGAGGGTGGGAGACAGGGCTGAAGAAGAATGCAGTCTAAGGTGAAGTCTTCCCTGGTCCACAGCGGGGCTCTGGAGCACAAGCGTTATCCCGACCTTAGGGCAATAGGACAGGACTGTTTTACTCGGTATTGGTCAGTCTTTGACCCAAGGTAGAGGTGAGGGGCGGGTGTGGGTGCTTGCATAATCTCCCAGGGGAGACAGTTCCCATTAGCTGAGGCCAATTCTCAGAAGAAAAGAGCCCTCCCCCAAACCAAAGCAGCTGGCAGGTGGGTGCAGGGGCCTCAGGGGAGAGGACTTGGGTGGGGTACCAATGGCACCCGCCAGCTCGGCTCTCTACATGTGCTGTTTCAGCCAGGACAGTCATTTCCCTCTTTCGTGCCTGTCTAATTAGGAATTTTGCTAACATTCTTGGCCAAAAAAAGAGTGCTACATTTGAAAGAAGTCCGATAGACACGCAGTGAAAGCCTATGAGAGATGCTGGCTCTGTGAACAGGTTGCTCACTCCCTATCGGAACACGCCTCCTACAGCAGGAGAGTAAGCCAGGGATCTTGGCGGGGATGTGTCCTCATGGGATCTTACAGTCCGCCCCCCAGAAAGAAACAGCATCTGAAGATGAGGGATGCCACTTGTCGAAATTCTGGTTGGTCGATTTGAAGGGCGGAAATGGCTAGAGGATAGGTGGCCCCGGAGCCTTGATCCTCCAAGACCACCTTGGTTATCTTATCCTCTAATATTGGTATCTTTTACCCTTGGGATAAAGTCCCCCTGAGAAACTGACCAATATGGATTAACTCAATCAAAACTCTTGGAAAGATTTTAGTTAGATTGATTCTCACACAGTGGTAGATTTGTGGACAAGCTCTTCCTACTGACTTTGAAATCATGGGTGAACTGAAGTCCTACCCAGAGTCAGTGCCTGGACCAGTCTGCCTGGATGGTGGCTCTAGGTTTAGTGGATTTGAGCAGCCACTATCAGTTCGGTGCCTTCCTAAAGTCCCACACAACACAGGAGCTCTCGTGCTTAAGGGCTTTGGAGTTGGCAGGTGCGGGGGGGGGGGCTGTTGGGGGAGAGGGATAAAGGGAAAAGAAAGGCTTGTGCTCTAAAAGGGGTTGGAGATAATGCTCGGGTCTATGGGTATAAGACAGCAGAGTAACAGTGACTGCCCTTTGGAAGCTCTCAAGCTCCAGACCCAGCACAAACATTGTATATTCATCATCTCCCCTGCCAGGTAGGCGATTTCCCAGTTTGATGGATGATACGTAGCTGGTAAGTGTCCAGTTGAGGTCATCTGACTCCATACCTGGGCCACCATGTTCCAGATTCAGATAGACAACGGAGAAGTAAATAGATACAGAAACAGAAGTATATAAATAGGTATGTTGTAAAAACTGTTCTGCTCTCCAGTGACCATTTGTCTTATGTAACTATTTGAGAGTGTTACTGGATGACTTTGAATCCCAGAGCATAGAAAAATACAATGTGGAGAGAACATTTGAGATCATCACAGAAAAATCCGATGATTTTAGGGTTGGGGAGACTGAGGCCCAGAGAGGTTGACTTCTTCTCCCGCTTCCACAATAGTCACTACAGCCCAAAGCCACAGGGCAGACCATGTAGGCATTCCCATGGGGTTAGGAAGCCTTATGGACACCTCCAAAGAAAGCCAGAGAGGTCTGGGTTGCAAAGGTGATGTGCACCACAGTGACCTGAGGAAGGGAGGTGTGGAAACACAGAGTGCTTGACCCTATCCCCAAATTTCTGATCTGGTGGATCCGGGATAAGGCCTGAGATTTTGCAGCTCCAACCCAGTTCAGGTGATGCGGACACCGTGAGCACACAGACACTTTGAGAACTCGTTCCACTGAAGTAACCGTCTACTCCACATGCCTGTGTGCCCTGCTCCGCATAAATCACCCTGGCTGTAATTATACACAGATGTTCTCTCGACTCAAGGTGATCTGCCTGTATGCAAGGGGTCCCGACTTCTCTCAGCCCACAGAGAGCCAGAATCCATTTCACTGGCAGGAGGGAAGCCCCAGGACCACACTGCGCTGACCCAGCCTCCCTCGACCTCCCATACCCACTGCCTCCCTTCCCCCCGTAGACTTGGACAAAGAAGGCAGAGGAGGTCAGCTGCATAGGACTGATAACACTTGGCTGAAACCTCCAGACTTGTGTGTTCATTTTGAAACAAGCAGGGAATCAAGCCTCTGAGAAGGTTTCTATCCTTCCATTTTGGAGTCATATTAATGTGTGAAAACCAGTCTCCCTCCTCTTTGGAAATAGAGGAACAGATGGCCAACTGAAGGTTCGTGAAGGAGGCAGGGGAACCTCCCAGCTATGCATTTCCTTGGCAGGGATTTCACGTCCCAAGTCCACGCACAGCATGAGCCTGCCTTTCCCAGCATAGTAATAGAGTTTTTTGGGTTTTTTTAGCTCAAGAAATACTCATTCCTTTTAAAGTCATAAACCAGAAGGTAGTAAGGTGCATCACTTCTAGAATCTGGCGGAGAGATACCTTAAGAACCCGGACAGAAAATAGCAAGTGTGTTGGACCAGAGCTAGAGTCCGAGCTGCAGGAGGGAACCCAAGGCATCCTGGACGGACTGCTTCAGGCACGTGGATGAAAAGGGAGCCAGGTGAGGGGCAGCCGCAGCCACCTGTAGGACTCCAGGCCTGTTGCCTCTGGGCACCTGGGAACCCGCTCCCTCTGTCCACTGGGAGGGCAGCAGGACAGATTCTTTTGTGCATCGTGTCACAGCGAGCAAAGCCAGCCACATAATGTATGGGGTCTAGCGCAAACTGAAAGCAGGAGCGGCTGTTCAAACATCATGAAGAATTTTAAGACAGCAACAACAGAGAACGAAACTCTCCTAAGTGCAGACCCTGTGTGACCACACACAGGTCCCACAGTAAGCCGGAGCTTGGCGAGGGTGAGAGAGAGGCACGGACTTTTTCCCTAGGACTTGCTGTGCAAGGCGATGCATGCACAGCCTTCCATTTATCCTCATTTTACAGATCAGGAGACTGCAGATGCCCAGACCCGGGAATGGGAACCGGCTCGCCTGGAGGCATGTGGCTGCTGTGGCCTCCCCTGAAATTCAGATCCAGTTCTGGCGCTAAGTCCCAGATGGCTGGCTGCTTGGCTGGCTTTTACTTCTGCCACATCCACTTTCTTAAAGCAGTAACGGCTTGTAAGGAAAGCTCTTACATCTGTTTTCAAAGGCTGTTACCTACAAAGCCAAAATAAACATTTCATATCGTTTTTTTTCTTTTAATGAATAAGAAATGGTGCATACCCGGGTTCAATTAAAAACAACAATGACGGCAAATACTAGTAGTGGGAACACAGGAAAAGAAGACGAAGGAAAGAAGGAGAGAGAGAGAGAGGGAAAGAATGAGTAAGAAGAGAGAGAGGCCCAGAAGGAGGAAAGCTGGCATGCACCCACCTTCCACGACTTACCATTTCCCATGCTTTGTTTTATCTAATCCTCGCAACAACCACCCCAAACAGACCTTGTTTCTATGTCACCTTACAGATGAAAGGCTTACGGCAATTGATCAGCTTGCCCAAACTCTCCGTCCCCCTTCCCCACCCCCGTAGTCCACACGTAGCTAATGCCCCAACAGCCGAGAGTCCTGGGTCCATGAGTCTCACAGCCAGACTCAGTGGCCTGTCTAGTCTCTCCCTCCAGTGAGGCAGAACGGAGTCACATTCATGCAGGCAGTAATGGCAGGTGCCATTTGCTGAGCCCCTGCGTCTGATTGCCTGCTGTTCTCCAGGTCCTTTAAATCCTGTTCATAATCCTCTGAACAATTCCCATGTTGTAGGTTAATAGTTAATCCAAACGACAGGTGACCCAGTGGAGGCTGAGAAGGTAACATGTCCAGGCAAATGGTGGGCCCTGCTTTAAATGTCATTAAAGACTCGTCATTTTGAAGCCAGACTAGGTGTAGGTGTTTCATTTTCCTTCCTTGCAAAATCCCATCAGTGTAGCAGAAACTGTATGTGAAGAGATGACATCGATAAGAGTGTGGGACAACCAGAAATGATACCATCAGCTGGGCTGGAATTTGTGAGGAAATTGTGGAAGATTTAAAGCAGAAAGCATTGAGGTCATGGAGAAACCTGTCGTCCAAAGCAGGTTGTCAAGTTGGTAGTCACAGACCTGAGCACAGATGTTCCCAGCAGACCCCCAGAGACGGGATCCACAGGTGCAAAGAGCAGAGGCTGTGGTACAGAGGCCCCATCATTCCTCCTCATTCCCCAGGGTGCTCACAGCTGGAGGCGTAGGGTCCCAGCTGAGGTGAACGCCTCAGGAGTTCTGTCTGAACAGCCCAAAGCACTGGCCTGGAAGGTCCACCCAGAATGGACTCAGGGACCATGCAGAAGAGCAGAGCCCAAGATAATTCCAGACTACAAAAATCATATAAGTACAAGAAAACAACAAAAGAGCACTCCATCCAGGAATAAAATATATGAAAGCCTTTATTCCTCAAAGTAGAACCCTCCATACATTGGCATTTGTGGAAGTCCCCAACATGCCTGCTTGATCTCCACCCATGTATCCTAAAGTAGAGGCTGCTTGTCAGCATTCCCAAGTCAGACACCCCAGCTACCCATATCATCAAGCTAGTTCTTCACCCATCGGTATGAACACACAATTGAAGCATGAGCAAGAAGGACCAGTGTACATTAACCCAGAGAAAGGAGAGCTAACACAAGGATTATGGCTACCGATGAAAACTTTCCAACTGGTATCTTCAGAGGGATTCAGTTGTATTGTGACCATGTGAGAAGAACAGGCTTCTATTTTAAAAAATCAATGAATAGGAATCAACTTTTGGAAAAATAAAATTTCCAAAGTAAATTTAAAAAAAAAAGTAAGGTCTCGAAAGTAAAATAAATACATGTGAAGACTGAATCAGTAAGATGGAAGACAGGGTCATCCCCCAAAAAATATAGCATAAGAAAGGTAATTTATAAAAGAAAATCTCATATTGAAAGTAGAAACGAGACCAACTGGTCACTGCCATTGGGAGAGGGCAGCTGAAATGGTGTTGAGGAGATAATTAAAGAAAAGGGTATAGATGAAAAAACCAGGAAAAAATATTTTAAAAATGAAAAGGAAAATGAATAGAAAGTTAAATAAAAGAAGATTAAATGTATATGTTCATATTGAAAGGCGCCAATAAAGGCTGAGCAGTACAAGTGTATCTCATAGCCAAGGAGAATATACCCCAAAAAAGCAAGGGCAGTGAAACACAAATAAATATGTAATCACCTTCTTTAATAGAAAAAAGAAGGGGGGGGCGCCTGGGTGGCTCAGTTGGTTAAGCGACTGCCTTCGGCTCAGGTCATGATCCCAGAGACCCGGGATCGAGCCCCGCATTGGGCTCCCTGCTCGCGGGAAGCCTGCCTCTCCCTCTCTCGCTCCCCCTGCTTCTGTTCCCCCTCTTGCTATGTTTCTCTCTGTCAAATAAATACAAATAAATAAAATCTTTAAAAAAAAAAAAAAAGAAAGAAAAAGGAGAGAATTGCCTGGGTTCTACTGATTCAGAATCAACAGAAATTTTTGATTATCAAAAATATCCCTAGTAAACTGGAATTTATATACCTGTTGAAAAGTATCTGCCAGAAAACTACAACAGTCACCCCATGAGTCCCTTTAAGGTAAGGGATGCTTGTGTTACTGAGCATCACTCTGGAAGTCCCAGAATAGGAAACATAAGCAAGAATAAATACTAGAAATGAAGAGACAAAGTTGCCATTACAAAAGACAAATGAGGATATTTAAATAAATGAAAGACCATAACCCTTTGCCCAAATCTGGTGTGCTGCCTATTCTTATAAATAGATTTATTGGAACAGAAAAAATAAATACATAAATAAGTGAAAGGACATGGCATTTTTTAGATGAGAAGACTCAATGTTGTAAAGATGTCAGTCCAACTCAAGTTAGTTCCAATCATATAAAAACAGGACATTTTTTTAAAAATTACAATTAGCAAGTCCATTCCACTATCCTTCTTGGGGAATTAGTGGCAGGTTGCTTAAACTCTCTTAGGCACAGTCTCTTCACTTGTAGTGTTGGGATCATAATGAAACCTACTTCAAAGAGTAATTGTGAGAATTAAATGAGTAACACATATAAACACTGTAGTACCATGCCTGACCCACAGCAGACCCAAGAAATTAGTTTTTAGGTAGTGCCTGAGTGGCTCAGTTGGTTGGGCAACTGCCTTCGGCTCAGGTCATGATCCCGGAGACCCGGGATCAAGCCCCACATCGGGCTCCCTGCTCGTTGGGAAGCCTGCTTCTCCCTCTCGCACTCCCCCTGCTTGTGTTCCCTCTCTGGCTGTGTTTCTCTCTGTCAAATAAATAAATAAAACCTTTAAAAAAAAAAAGAAATTAGTTTTTATTATATTATTAAGTGTACCTGTGCACTTGTGTATCCAAGTATACCTGTGGTAATGTTCATTGCAGTGGTGCTTACAATAGCAAAAATTAGGACAACCTCCAAATTGCCATCAATTTTATAATGATTAAATATAACACAGTGAATCCATAGCATAGAAAAATCTTCGCAGAATTTATGACATACATGTCTGTAATCCGACATGGAAAAAGAAAGTCACAGAACAAAATGTATAGGATAATTCATGTATTTAAAAAGAACTGAAATAATAATCAGTAGGTGGTAGATATTTTTAAGTACAAGTAAATATTAGTAAGTTCACAGAAATTGTTCTGAGATTATGCACATCAAATTGTTGCCAGTTGTTTGGTGAAATATTAAGAATGGTGATAAAAATTACATAAAGTGATTTTCTTTATTATCAATACAGTAATCCCCCTCTTATCAGGAGGGTCACAGTCCAAGAGTCCCAGGGGACACCTAGAACTGTGGGTAGCACAAACCCTTCATAAGCTGTGTTTTTTCCTATACATACCAATCTATGACAAGATTCAGTTTATAAACTCGGCACTGTAAGAGAGTAATAATAGTAGCTAACAATGAAATAGAACAGTTATAGCAATTTATTATAATAAAAGTTATGTGGATGTGGCCTGTCTCTCTCAAAATTTCTTGTCGTCCCTGTACTCACCCTCCTTCATGTGATGACATGAGCTGATAAAATGCCTACATGGTGAGATGAAGTGAGAATGACTAGGCCCTGTGATACAGCATAGGCTGCCCTTGACCTTCTGATGATCGGTCAGTAGGAGGAAGGAACATCTGCTTCTGGACCACAGGGAGCTGAAACCTTGGAAAACAGCACCGTGAATGGAGCGGGGGACTACTGTGCAGCCATATTATTTGAATTTTTTCAAGATTTTATTTATTTATTTATTTATTTATTTATTTATTTATTTATTTATTTATTTGACAGAGAGAAACACAGCTAGAGAGGGAACACAAGCAGGGGGAGTGAGAGAAGGAGAAGCAGGCTTCCCAATGAGCAGGGAGCCTGATGCAGGGCTAGTCCGGGGACTCTGGGATCACGACCTGAGTCAAAGGCAGATGCTAATGACTGAGGCACCCAGGTGCCCCTTATTTGAATTTTTTTTTTAAAATCATCTCTTACTTGTTTATTGTTTAAGACTGTGAAATAGAAAAACACGGACAGGGATGCCTGGGTGGCTCAGTTGGTTAAGTAACTGCCTTCAGCTCAGGTCATGGTCCTGAAGTCCCAGGATCAAAACCCAAATTGGGCTCCCTGCTTGGCAGGCAGTCTGCTTCTCCCCCCTGACCTCTCCCCTCTCATACTCTCACTCATTCTCTCCCTCAAGTAAATGAAATCTTTAAAAGAAAAAAAGAAAAGCACAGTTTTTTTTAAGGGTCCCATTGGGCTTTAGGAGTTCTGGTGCTAGGGGAGAAGCTCTCACAGGTCTTTTCCTTCCTTAACCCCAAAAATGCAAATCCTTCCAGCCACACAGTCTCCTTTCTGGCTTCTCTCCATCCTCCGATCAGGAGCTTGCTGTCCCTGACTGCCGTGTCACTCTCCAAGCCCCGCCTACCACTATGTCCTCTGAAATCCGGAAGCATGGGGACCGTACTTCTGCAAGGCTCTTCATTATTTCCTCCATCTGGTGACTCCCTGAGCCCAGACTTGTCCCAAGACACACAACTCCCCGCAGTCCTGTCAGTGAAGGCTGTTCCAGGCACCATCACCCCAGCCTTGTGGTCAGAAGGTGAAGGGTCCTGCACACACCCAGGGCTGTTTCTTGGCTGCTACTCCAGCCTCAGATGTAAAACTACTTTCCGAAGCCTCACGTGGTCAGCCCCTGCATCCCTCTCTGCCTCAGATTTAGCTAATTCCTCAGCCACACAGCACACTCCTGCACATATGAACCACGTCTGGTTCCTGGAATCCTTCATGTGTCTCTTGTTTCTGTATCTTTGCCCTTGCTTTTCCTTCTGACCAGAAGACTGCTCCATTTCTCCTGTAGCCCCTCTCCCTACGCACCTGCTTACGTCTACTTCCCTGCACACAGACTCTGAGATGGAGAATCACTTGCGGGGAGTTTCCCGAGAGGTGCTCTTGAGGACAGCCCCTGGGAGAGACTGGAAAGGAAGAGGAGTGAGTGGGAGATGTTCAGCTTTTCAGTTCAGTGACAACACAGGCCCCAGCCGGCTCCTTGGGGCTCTGAAGCTAAGGTGGCCCATCAGCGTTGTTCCACATTGAGCAAAGAGTGTGGGGCCCTTACCCTTACGTACCAACCACACCTCAGGGGAGAAGGAGGGCCCCTAGATGAAGTAGTTCCCTTCCCTGAGAGCCTGCAGCCAGCCGCACTCTAGCAGCTGGGGGGCTGAGACAGCCAACCAGCCTGTGCCCCACAGCTTCTCATCAGACCAGGGGTCCGCACATGACCACCCACAAGCCAAATGCAGTCCACTGCTGTGTTTGTAAGTAAAATGTTATTGGGACACATCCATGCTCATTCATTTACCTATTGTCTATGGTCACTTCACACTCTTTCACCGAGGAGCTGTGACGGACATCATTGGCCCCCAAAGCCTTAAAATGGTCATTAAGTGGCTCTTGACAAAAGAGGTTTTCCAACCCCTGCTCTTTACCTTATGCATCACACCGTATCTGGTGCCTGGAAATGGAACTTTGGATGAATGACAAACAGATTCATGGACGGATGAGTGAGTCACGTGGCCTTGAGATTGCTTCTCGGCTGTGCCATTGAAAAGCTGTGACCTTAGGCCCATTGTTTAACCTAAAACTCAACTTTCTCACCCGGAAGATGAGATTGATAGGACTTCCTTCTCAGGGTTGCGGTGAACACTAAGTAAGAAAGCGTGCATGGATTACCAGCTCACTACCTGGTATTTACTCTGTGTTCACTTAAATGAGAGCCATCAGGTCTGTTCAAAAAAGTGATATGACATTTTTAAAAAGCCTGGAATTCTACTTGGGTAGGATAGATGTTAGTGTGTTTGTTCTAGTAAGAAAAAAATAAAAGTAGTAAAAAAATTAAAAAATTAAATTAAATTAAATTAAATTAAACAAAATAATAAAATAAAAAATATCCTTAGCACCTGCCACAAATGCAGGACCTTTTCTGCTACATAAATGTGACAGACAGTTTTGAAGATTCTTAGCGGTATCATGCTTTACGTATCTGGGCCAGATTATAACTAATTAGAGCAAACCAGAACCAAGAAGTGAAAAGGGATGTAATTTAGAGGTGACAGCTAGTAAGTCGTAGCCATTCAGAATTCCATTTCATTAGCAGGTAGAGCCATCCTAACGGCCTGCCCCAGGAGATGGTCCCCATGATGAGATTTCCAGAGGAGACGGTCCCTAAATATTTGATGGGGTTTTTACTGCCCTTATATGAGCAACCTTGTTAATGCCATTGTGTTTAGATAAGATAGCAGCACTAGCTTAAGGGAGTAACATAAAGAATAAGTTTATTTCTCACTCATCCACACATCCAATGTGGGTGTATTGTTTTTCTTGCTACATAACAAAATACCACAAATTCAGCAGCTTAAAACATCACGTATTTATTATCTCCCATGAGTCTAGTGGGCTCCCTTGCTTAGTATCTTACCAGGACAAAACTGAGGTGTCAGCCAGCTCTGCTGTCTCATCTGAGGCCCGGGGTCCTCTTCCAAGCCCACTGATCCTCAGAAGAATTCAGTTCCTTGCAGGTGTATGGCTGAGGGCACCATTTTCTTACTCACCACAGGCCGGGGATTCTTCCCCAGGTCAGCAGCACAGCCTGCCTCCAGTCTGCAAGGATGGAGTTTTGGATAACATAGTAATCCTGGGAATGAATATATATCTCCTAGCCAAGACAGTGCCGCCTCATATTCACAGGCCCTGCCTCACCCGGGGTGGGGAGGGGGACTTACGTACTTACATCCCTAAGGTCATGCGTCCTTCTTCTGCATCTCCCCTACTTCCCATCATCCTCTACCCGGGGTCTCTTTCTGTTTAGGAGCCATGATGGCCACCTACCCCATAGTCATTTACTCCTCTTTCACCTTTCTTCTCCTTTTTTTTTTTTTTTTTTTAACGATTTTATTTATTTGACAGGGAGAAACACAGCCAGAGAGAGAACACAAGCAGGGGGAGTGAGAGAGGGAGAAGCAGGCTTCCCGCTAAGCAGGGAGCCCGATGTGGGGCTCGATCCCGGGTCTCCAGGACCATGACCTGAGCCGAAGGCAGTCGCTTAACCAACTGAGCCACCCAGGCGCCCCTCCTCTTTCACCTTTGTAATGAAATGCTAATTTTTCTCTAGTATTCACCCTTCTCTGTGTGGCACTTTTCTTCAGGAAACACTCTGCTCAGCTCAGGTACCAAGAAGGTAAATCCTGATTGATCGAAGCCAATCATGGCAGTTCCATCCTCCTTGCCAGTGTTTGCTGTAGGAGGGGGTGTGTCACGGTTCTGGCCAACCAGAGGAGGAAGTCTGATGACAGGCTACTGGGAAAGGTTCTCCAGGCCAGGGCGAACAGACAGAAGGGAAGATGCCAGTACACTTCTGCTGCTCAAGATTTGCAAACCGGCAGCCATTTTTTGACTATGAGGGAAGCCAACTTTAAGGCTGAGATGAGGAAAGCAAAGTAAAATGATGAAAAGAACTTGAGTGCTTTGTCATGTCATTCTACTGCTGAATTAGCCATCCTCAGTGTCTCCTTGCATTACAACCTCTTGCTATATGAAGCAATATCCTTATTATGTAAGCCAGGTTCAATGTAGGTCTCCTAATACCTGCAATTGTAGGTACTAAATAATGTGTTGTGTGTGTGTGTGTGTGTGTGTGTGTGTGTGTGTTAAATTGTGGCACCTACCCCAGATCACAGTGAATCAATGCAAAATACTGTATTTCCTTTACTTAAAATATTATAGTTGGAAATATTACTAACCATTGTAATGATGATGACAACAGGCATGACTGTCCAGGAAATGTTGTCAAAGTCACCAACATGAAATTTACAAGGTCCATTGCTGCTGATTTTGCTGAATGTCATCTAGAGAATATAAATATAGATTTGGCCTATTTCCTATAGTCTTCAGATTCAGGGCTCCCCAGTTTGAAAATCCAGAGTAAGTGTGCCAAGACAGACTTTGGAGGAGCTGTTAAAGATACAGTATTTACACTGAAAAAATTAAAAAAAAAAGATATGGTATTTAGATCTTAATGGAGTGCCTCCTTCCGATCCTGATCCAGGAAGCATGGTGGTCCAAACTGGAGTTTAGTTGGTTTATGCACATTAAGGTTATAAGAAGGTAAACAGAATTCATGCTCAGGCTCTATTTGCTTTGGGTCAATGGTGTTGATTTTCCCAGTATAAAATACATTCTCAGCATTGTAGTATCTTGATTTGGGGTTTTGTTTTTTTTTTCACTTTTGTTTTTGCCATAAACCCATGCATCCCAGCATTATGGGTGATGTGAACCAAGTAATCCTTGACCCAGAAAGTCAAGCAAACTCTTGGAGAATCGTGTCCATCAAAAAATCAGTTGGCTTATAGTGCTGAGAGCAATTCATCTGCTTCTGCAAGTGACTGTGACTTGAAAAGTATCTTGTGTACAGTCGGTTCATTCAGGTGCATCTGGAAGAAGAAATAGAGAAGCCAAGTCACACATTAAATTATCAGGGTAAAATACTCCAGATAAATAGCTGCGTGAAGCCAAACAGAATGAACATTCAGCTGGCAGAATATGGAGAGAAGTGTCCGGATTTATATTTTTTATAAATTCGATAAGCAGATGAGGCAAAACTAGGGCATTTTGCAAAAGAAAAAGAAGATTGTTCATTTTCATAGAGCCGTATTGCTTGGGATAGATTAACAGTAATTCTCTAGAAAGAATGGAACTTTTCTTTTCAAGGTGTACGGAAATGAGAATTGAGGGTAAAGATCATTGAGGTTTTGAGAGAAAGTGTTTTGCTGAGGATATTTGTCACTCATTCAGGAGGGCAGCCAGCTGTGAACCTCGGCAGGCATTGGTAGTAAAAGCCAGCTCTTGGGAAAATAAAAGAAAAAAAGAAGAAAAAAATCTTTCCATCCTTGAAAGCATTAAAAGAGAATGCTATCAAGTCAAAGGCAGGCAAGACAAGCAGTGAGGAAATGAGAAAATCAAGGCATTTTCTGTATATATGCGTGCATGTACCATAGATGGAGATTTACTGTATGTGTTTATCAGTGCGTGGAGGTGAAGGCATGTGTTCAGTGGGTTTTGAGCCTCTATATTGCATGCTTCTGTGAATGTAAATGAATAATGGTTCGTATTTATTAGATTGACACTTTGTCCCAGACTCTGTCCTAGGACCTCAATGGAGATTATGTCTTTGAATTATCCCCACAGCCTGTGTTTTCCAATCACCAAGAGGTTAACAAAGATATTAGGAATGAAAACCGGAATGCAGACCCTGGCAGCCTGACCGTTTGGGGGCCAGTCCACTCCCAGGAGCCCTTCGCACTGATCCCATTACCGTGCTGCCTAGCGGCTTGTGTTGATGTGTGTGTTTGTATATTTTTTGTTTGTTTCAGAGAAAATCTTAGAGGGAGGCAGTTCTCTCTATTGCCTGTGTAAAATATAATCAGTAAGTTTCTCAGGTTGAGGCAATTGACCAAACAAATAAATACACCTGACTCTTTGGTTACATATAGATGGTCTCAGCTGCAAAAAGAGTTGAGAAACTAAAATCTCGGGATGTATGTTTGTAATTCCCCACTGGTATTTGTCTTCATCTTCAAGCTTATCTTATAACCCTATCCAGGTCACTCTGGAGCCTTGCCATCGGACCTCTGGCTCATCAGAACAGTTTGTAGTGACATTTGGGACTGTAAACTTAGAGGATTTGAACTCTCATTACCACATCTTCGCATGGGTGTCAATAGTCATCTCAGAATTAACCCAGCAAAAACAATTATCCATACCATCCTCCTCCCCCTCAGATGTGCTTTCCCCTACTGTCTGTCATCTTAGGAAATGCCACTCCTCAAATGACCACAGTTCAGGACAAGACCTTATCTGTATCTTTTTCTGCTCCTGTCCTTCCTTCTGCCTGCTCTGGTCACTAATGCTCAAGCTCCTTGGCGTTCCTCAAACACACCCCACGTAGTCCCATCTCAGACTGAGAGGGTACCAGAAGCAAAGGGTGCTGGTGGCCGATGTTCCAAAGGTGTTTTTATTATTTTTTTTAAGATTTCATTTATTTATTTGACGGAGAGAAACACAGCTAGAGAGGGAACACAAGCAGAGGGAGCGAGAGAGGGAGAAGCAGGCTTCCCGCCGAGCAGGGAGCCCCGTGTAGGTCTCCATCTCAGGACTCCAGGATCATGATCTGAGCTGAAGGCAGACGCTTAACACCCCCTAAAGATGTTTTTAAAGAAATGTCCAGGAGAGGCTGGCGGGGAGCACCTGGGTGCCTCAGTCAGTTAGGCATCTGCCTTCAGGTCACAGTCCTGGGGTCCTGGGATCAAGCCCTACATAGGGCTTCCTGCTCATCAGGGAGTCTGCTTTTCCCTCTCCCTCTCCCCCCTTCCCCGCTTCTGCTCTATTTTCAAGTAAATAAATAAAATCTTAAAAAAAAAAAAAAAGACTGGCAGTATTTGGTCAACAGATTTATCCCCATTGTAGGAAGTGGTACCATGGCAACTAAACCCAGGAGAGCGTGTGCTCCAGGGTGAGGTCCTCAGAGGTCCATATATCTTCGTGAGTAAGCATGGGCTTTGCAGTCTTGAAAGACCTTGGTTTGATTCTTAACTCTGCTACTTGCCGTCAGGAGACACTTGGCCTCTCTGAGCCTCAGTCTCTACATATTTCAAAATTTTGCAATTCTTTGCTTTCCTGCAGTAATATTTTGGGTTTGCCAAATATCTGCATATAATCTTGGGAGTATGGCATAGACATGCTGTACCAGTTAAAGATATCAGCTGGATGAGTTAAAGATAATTTTGGCTAAAAGTGAAAAAAAAAGAACCCAACTTACAATGATAAACAGTTATGGGTTTGTTTTTCTCACTTTGCAAGAAATCTAGAGCTAGGAAGTCGCTGGCCATGGCCCAGTCATTCAGCAGAGCCATCGGGATTTTCCTCTTCTCTGCTCTGCCACCATGGCCTCTTGGCTTATGTCCTCTTGTTTAGGGCCCTAAGATGGCAGGATGGTCCTGTAACTTTAGACATCACGTCCATGCCTAAGATGAGAAGAAAAGAGAGAAAGGTGGGGCCAAGTGAGTCTTCCCCATTTTATCAGGAAAAGAACTCTCAGGAGACATATATTAGATGTACATTTCCTTGGCCAGAAACAGGGAAGGGCTATTTCCAGCTATAAGGAAAGCTGGGCACACTGCTCTTCCATGCAAAATGGAAATTTGTGGGGAAAAAAAGAAGAAGAAGAAGAAGAAGAAGAAGAAGAAGAAGAAGAAGAAGAAGAAGAAGAAGCAGGATCAGAAATTGGTAGGTAAGAGAGTACACCGGCTAAAAGTCCTACAGGGAAAAAAGACTGAAAACTGCTTTGGGAGAGGTACAAAGTTGATTGAGACCTAATTCAATTTACAAGGAATTTACAAATCTTGCAATGGGGAGACATAAAAAGAGAGTGGATTATAATATCTACAGGATAAAATAGAACTGTACTTAGAATACAACATTATGTTACAGTCGGCCCAAGAGGCAATTTAGTTCTTGGTGGAAAAAAGGAAGAACCTTCATTGATCTGGACGGCAATGATCTTTGAGTACTTCCTGTGTACCAGACATTTCAACATTAATTGCTAAGGTCTCCCCAGTGAATGAGGCAGAAAGCCTGCCTGCATTTTGGGAATTCACATTTTAAGAAGGATATAGACAACAAACAAAGAATTCCAACTGTGACAATCCTGACATAGCAGATGGCTTTCTGAAAGGCGGAGAGAGTGTTCTCAGGCAGAGGAACAGCATGAGCAAAGCTCAGAGGGAGAAAAGTGCACTCCTGCTAGTCACTTGTAGCTGAAATCTAAAGTGTGAGGAGGGAGGGGCATGGTAAGACTGCATTGTATGCAAATCTCCAGGTAGGTCAGATTGAGCAGAACTGACTCCTGGCTTTACCACTTACTTGTACCATGTGCTTTCCCACGCTGACAGTCAGTATCGTTATCTATGTATTGGAATAGTAATCTGTCATCAAGTTGTAGAGGGAGTTTAAAGGGAATGTGCATGTAATGTGTCTGCTACACAGTAGCTTCTCCATGAAATGAACAGTAGTTCATTATTCCTCTTCCTTTGAAAACTGCTAAATTAGCCATCCCCCCTAAAGACACCCTTTTCCTAGTTCATAGAACATTTTTAGTTACATGTAATGATATAAGACTGCACAACAAATGGGAAAAAACTAATTCATGCTGATTAAAAGAGCCACTTGGACTAACACGCTTATTTATTCTTTCGTCCAGCATCTTTTAACCCTGTAATAGCCCACTTATTACTCTGGACAAGCACTGTCCAGTGAACATGTAATGCAAGACGCATATAGAAGTTTAAGTTTTCCAGTTTCCACGTTAATATAAGTTAAAAAAAGCAGATGAAATTAATTTAATATATTTTTAACCAAATATATCCTAAATACTATCATTACAATATGTAATGGACTGAAAAAATTATTGCTAAAATGTTTAACATTCTTTTTTTTTTCCTCTGCACCAAGTCTCCTAAATCAGGGTATATTTCAATGCAGCACATCTCAGTTCAGACCAACTATGTTCTGAGCATCCCACGGCCATGGGTCGCAATTGGCTTCATACCGGGCAGCACGGCTCTGTGCACTGGAATGAACAAAACAGACAAAACTCTGCTCTTGAGGACTTTACATACCAGTAAGAATAGCCAGGCTTACCTCTCTGGATTTTTCTTTTTTAAGATTTTATTTATTTGTTTGAGGGAGAGAGATAGCAAAGTGTGAGAGAGAGAGAGAGCGAGCATGGGTGGGGGTGAAGGGCAGAGGGAGAGGGAGAAGCAGGGGAAGGGAAGCAGGGAAGCCTGATAAGGGGCTCAATCCCAGGACACTGGGATCATGACCTGAGCCGAAGGCAGATGCTTAACCAATTGAGCCAACCAGGAGCCCCTGGATTTTTTTCATTAATTAGAGTGCAGACTTAAAGTGAGGATTTTGGTATGGTGACCCCAAAACTACACAAAAGAGAACCTGTTCTTCATCTCCTACTATTTCCAGGAGAGTGGCCTTTCAATCTTTGTTAAAATTCTAAATATGGATCCAGCATTTCACTATTAGACATTTATAACTCTGTTGTACAAACAGAAACCCACAGCTTCTTGCCAGACCCCCTGCGATTAATACCAGCCATAAGCCACAGTAATCTTCTTTATTTTGGTTTGCTCGTTGTCTTGCTCAGTTGTGTAACTACAACCCCCCAAATCTCATTGGTTTATCCTCACAAATGTTTACTTCTGACTCAATCAAAGAACAATATGAGGCATGTGCCAAAAATTGTTAATGTTGTAAAACCCACCAGTGTTGTCTCACGTGGTTTATGACTGGGTCTGTTTAAGGAATTTTCCCTACTCAGTTGCAAGAGATACATCTCCTTGAGATACATCTTCATTTGTTAGATTTCTTCTTCCACAGTTAGGAGAGATACATCTCTTCTTCTACATCTTTATTTGTTAGATTTCTTCTTCCACAGTTAGCTTTGTAATTCAACTGTGAGCATGTGTGTGATACAAGGAGAGGAAGGAACCAGATTTGTCTGTCTGTGTGCAGTGCTAATGTGTTTCTGACAAACTGTTGTAACACTCACACAGTTCTACACACGCCCACACCCTGTTTCGGGGTTCTGTGCTTAATTTGAGTCCTTTGCTTTATATAGTTCTACATAAATATCACATATCTTTTTATTCCTCTGACTTTGTAGTATGTCTTCAAATATGGTTGGGATATCACCATCTTTACGCTTCTTTTTTAACAGTGCCTTTACTCTTTATTCTGGTGTAGGGTAATTTTTATATTCAGATGTTAATTTGTTCAAAATAGCCTGTTGAAATTACACTGAGTTTTTACAGTAGCTTGCAGAGAATTAACTTAATAAAAAATGTTAGGTCATGCCGTCCATGAACATGGAATACCTTTCTATTTATTCAGGTATTTTTAGATGTCCTTTACAAAACACTTAAAATTACCTACAGAAAAGTATCCTTGCTGCTATCAACCTTTCTCTTGAGTTCCTTACATGGACTCGTATATGTTTGTATTCAGTGTTTCCCCATCTCTGATTGGTTCTCTGTGAAAACTTGCTTATTCCTGCATCATGCTAATGTTGTTCCTTAATGCTCTAGGATTTTTATTATGCCTGTGTTAAATTCACATTCTATTCTGGTCCATTAATTTTCTTCTCTATGTTATTTTTCCCTGTGACCTAATATTATCCTGGGAGTATTTGCTGCCTTGGCTAGTGATCTCTACCTGATAGGAAGTCCATCAGGTGCAAAAGCCCAAGCTGTACAGCATGTCCCTGGTGAGTTTTAGGGGGGTAGGATACACCAAGAGAAGCCAGCCCCTGGTATTTTTATCTGACTCAATCATTCCGTGTTTACAGTCCCCCTCTCCCAACCAAATCACCTTGCTCTTCAAGAGACTCCCCTACACTTCCACACAAGGAACTTCTTTTATACCAAGACCTGCCATAGAGTTTACATGTAGAGGGGAAACCAGGAAGGAGTTTGGGAAAGTCTTTGGCTTGCCCTCCATGGTACCAGGTATCCAGAGATCCTTGATGTTACTCCATGGCCCCTAACTGGCCCCCAGCTGTCATTGCTTCTTCAGTCTTTGCATGGATATGAGTGTGGGGACAATGAGCTTCCTAAAGCCATGTAAGAGAGGAAAAAGGCCTAACAAAGTGTTTCCTTACATGTCCCATAGTGTTCAATTCTCTTCCAAGTTTAAGCTATTTTTTTCCAGTACAATGGAAATGAAAGGTGTACTTGTTTCTCTGTTTTCTGTTTTGGGAGAAGCTTCTACATCCTTCCTGTGTATGTGGTATATCCAGGGGTTGATTCGGGAGAATCAGGTAGCACAGTCTATGTTTAGTCTTCATTTGATGAAGTACAGTATATTTTATGCACACACATAGACACACAGTGTTACACACATACACACTGACAGAAATTTTCTATTGTTTGCTTTACTATGTATAGCCAGAGTTTTTCAGAAAAATATAAGTAATGGTCTGTTCATAGAATAAGCCCTCTTTGACCATAAGATATAATATTTTCAACACATAGATTTATTTGATTTCCTCAAATTCTATTCAGAATATCCGCCTCTGTATTTAAAGGTGAAATTAGTGTGTAGAATGCAGATGTTTGTACACTTTGGGGACCACGCTCCTCATAAAGTTCTAGCAATGATATTTACAATACAGTGAGGAAGGAACAAATTAGAAAGTCACCTATTTGTATCTATGCTACGATATAGCTTATAAAGTATAGAATTTATTTGTTCCTTAAATTTGGGGTGGGGAGAACTTGCCCATAAAACCCTGGATCCAACCACATTTTTGCAGATGATTATTTAGAAATCATCTCCCACATTTCCTATGTCAATTGAGTTAATTTACTATGCTGCCATTTCTAGATCAATCTTACCAGTTTATGTTTTCTTGGAAGTTATCTTTTTTTTTATTGTTACTAAATTTTTTTTCCCAGTGTTCCAAGATTCATTCCCCATTCCCCACACCCAGTGCTCCACGCTTTAGGTGTCCCCAGTACCCACCACCAGGCTCTCCCATCCCTCCACCCCCCTCCCTCCAAGTCCCTCAGTTTGTTTTTGTGTCCAAAGTCTCTGTTGTTTCGTTTCCCTCCCTAGATTACCC
>PITA01017025.1:0-44611 GCA_004023965.1 Spilogale gracilis | reverse complement strand
TGGGAGGTACTTTAGGATGTATCTACAGAGGACCTCGCATAGGACCCCCTGAAGCTGGCAGAACCTTGTTACAGAACCCTAGAGCACAGAAGGAATAGTAAGAAACAGCCTCTGCAAATTCATTTCCTAGCTTTTAGTATTTGTATAGCTAACCTGTATACTTTGGGCCTGGAGATGAGGCCAGAGTGTTCTCTGTAAATCTTGTAGGGAAAAACAAGTTAAAAAAGGCAGATGGGGGCCAGACTTTGAGAGGGGGAATTTACATTGGCTATGGGCATTAATTTTTGTCTTAATTCTAATTTCTGTTGCTTCATCTTGTCAAGGGAGTTCTTAACACTAACTGTTACATTAGTGAGACCATTGAAAACTCTATACAAAGAATTTGTTTTCTTTCAAATACAGCCAATTTGAAGGATTCATCATCTAGTCGTTGACGAGTTGGTTCCTATTAATCTCAATAGCAGCTGCAAATAATGACCTTTTTAATGAAAACACTTGGTGGTAACTTCCAGGCTTAGACCATGGCTACAAGGGGCGGGCCTGGAGTGGACACCCATGATACAGCCCCCATAACACCAAAGTTTACTCCCAAAAATAGTCTAAGAAAGCAAAGGCCTCGTTACACAGGTAACAAGGATAGTGTATTGAAAATGCTGTTTCCCGTCTACCATGAATGTGCGACATCTCCAGTCAGAGACCTGCTGATCTGCGACACTGGGCAAGTGCTACTTGATGGGACAAATAAGACTTATGTTTGGGAGCTTCAGTTAATAATGAAATCTAAACAGAATGTGGGCTGGGGTAATAAATTAGCGAAAGCAATGAGGTGTGTTCATATAGCCTACTCAGCTCCAGCACTAATAAGCAGAGTTGGAAAGGACCAAGGTCCCTCACGGGTCGGGACCTCCATGACAAACCCCTCTGAGAGCTGGCATGGCCAAGGAGTGCTGCTTGTGACTGCGGGTTTTGTGACTCTGGTCCATTTAATCTATTTGATAAACCACTAAAGTGCACCCTGGTAAGTGAGCCACCCAGATGGCAGAGACCAGAGAGAATATTCTCACACATCACAAAGCCATGCTCTCAGGACATAGAACAAGACAAAACGAACACGTCACCCGGGTTTCACATAGGGAACTGACCACAAGGATTGTGTAAACAGACTACTGCCAGAACTCTGAACTCGCTAGTCTGTGAGGCTGGCCTGAACAGAAGGTTTACAGGTCATACGCTTGCCTTTTCCCCCCACTACGGTAGTTCCTTTCGATGACAAATACACAAAAGACAAAACAGTGATCATCTCTGGGAGGAAATCGGTGAGTAATACCGAAAGCAATCTACCAAATTTACCAGAGTCATGAAGCCCAAGAAGCTCATTCCACACATTTTTCTCCTGCTTGTCTAAAGTTATAAAGTAAATGAGAAAGGTTTCTTACCACTCTTGCTTCCACTTGACGTGCAGGCTGAGTTCTGGGAGGCCTCTTACCTTCAGCCAGCTGTCTGTCAGATGTCCCAGGTCTCTCGGTGTCCAGCCAGTTGAAATTTATCCTGCTGACTATACCACCAGTTGGGGAGGACATTTTCCATCTACTCTTCAACGTTCTTCAAGCTGGTCTAAAAATCAAATTGACATGAGACAAATTAATGGGGGAGGGGATAACCAAATTTTAAATACATGTAGATGGAAGTCCAATATTAAAGGTGAGACCCCAAAAAAATGGCCAAGGCAGGCAGCATTTGTACTCTTTATTTTTTTTTAAGATTTATTTATTTGTTTTAGAGAGGGAGAGAGAGAGAGCTCAAGCCCGA
This sequence comes from Spilogale gracilis, assembly GCA_004023965.1. Taxonomy (NCBI): domain Eukaryota; kingdom Metazoa; phylum Chordata; class Mammalia; order Carnivora; family Mephitidae; genus Spilogale; species Spilogale gracilis. The sequence goes on along the minus strand of PITA01017025.1, from coordinate 42,802 downwards.
GGGGCAAAGGGATGAAGGAGAGAGAATCTGAAGCAAACTTCACACTGAGTCTGGAACCCAGTGAAGGGCTTGATCTCACGACCCTGAGGCCACAACCTGAGCCAAAACCAAGAGCAGGATTTTTAACCAACTGTACCACTCAGATGTCCCTATACTCTTTAGACAAACAATAAACCTGTGAGAAATTGATGGGACAAAGAAAACTTATGTTTGGGAACTTCAGTTAATAAGGAAATATAAACTGAATGTGGCCTGTGTAATAAATTAGTAAAAGTAATAAGGTTTTTGGGAGCCTGGGTGGCTCATGGGTTAAAGCCTCTGCCTTTGGCTCAGGTCATGATCTCAGGGTCCTGGGATGGAGGCCCGCATCAGGCTCTCTGCTCGGTGGGGAGCCTGCTTCCTCCTATCTCTCTGCCTGCCTCTCTGCCTACTTGTGATCTCTCAGTCAAATAAATAAATAAAATCTTAAAAAAAAAAAGTAATAAGGTTTGTTCATATAGCATCATCAGCTCTGCATGCCCTGTCTCTGGAGGTAAGAATGTCTGTGTACCTCCTGAGACAGGGAGGGCACCCATGACATGAGATGGATTTCCTGCTTTCTGGAGACAAGGGGGACACAGGGTATTCTTGTACTGGCAGTGTCTTAAGTTTAATTCACAGTAATCAGTATGCTAATGTGGTTTCCTAGGTGAGCACAAAGATATCGTATCAGCCCAGTGAGAACGCATAACCTTCTAATAGAATACATCCAGGTTTTTTGTAAAAATACTACACACACACAAACCAGTATTTCCTCTATTGATGACATCCTAATGTATGGTGGTCATATGGAAGAATAGACTAGGGTAAAAACAGGGTTCACTGAATACTTAAAACTCAGAGCATCGACAATCAACTAAAGTAAAGGCCAAGGACTCCACACTATAGTAAAATTTCTAGGCAGAATTTTGTTCTCTGACGGCAGAAAAATACCAGATTCAGTCATAAGCAAGATAGCTGTATACCAACTCCTACTACAAAGAAGCAGCTCAGAAACAGACAAGACTGGTAGGAAACCGCACACACCACACACGGGGATAATATTAAAACACATTTATGAAAAAGGAAGAGGAGTAGAGAACTACGTGTACAGAGACTCAAGAGGCAGCCTTTACTTACTTGGGAAATGCTGTCAGAACGTGTAACACATTGGTACCAGCTAATGAGGACTCTGAGAATACACTAAAGTGCCCACACTCACGAGGGCCTGGAACAGGGTCACTGGGGACTAAAACACTGTGGGACCCAAGTTTTACCCAACTGGGTTTTGGAGTAGGAAGTTCCCATGTTTTAAGAACAGACAGCAGTTAATGGAAAGACTCACAATGGTGCTCATGGAGGCCCTACAAAATGCAGAGCCACTAACAGAAAATAAACCAATAATGCTTCAAATCTAAGAGCCTGTTCTGGAGTGGGTAAGCAGACCCTCAACAAACAGAGATGAACTGCTCTTGACCATCAGTCTTTCATGGAAATGGCACACATCTGAGTGAGACATAGAGATAGATGGCTGACTCTCTGCATTAATGGAGGAAATCTCAACAATGTCAGAATTCCTGAAAGGTGGGACCATCCAAACCTGAGCACAGGAGCAATGGGAAGCATCACGGTCCATGGAACTCAACATCGCACGGCATCCAGATGGACCGACCTCTACAGCACCATCCAGAATAGTTGCCAGGTTATTGCCTTGAAAGCTAATCCTAACAAGAATCGGCACAATACACTGAACAAAGAGCCATGAAATGGGCAACTGAAGAGTCCGTTAAGAAAAATCAGAATGAAGTTGAGCTTTTCTTTGACTCATGGGGAATAGCTAGTGCTGGTCAGGAACGTGGTGGGAAACTGACTGGGAAATAGGACAGAAGAACATACGAGGTAAGGACAGATGGTAGAAAAGAGCACTGGCTGACATTTGCATCTTCATCACACATGTCTCTGCACAGGAGAAGGGCAACTCTGGACTAACCAAACTTAATAACCAGGTAGACAAAACTCACTAGAAAAACAAATAAGGCTAAAGACTCCTAAAGCTGGCCTTATACAATATAATGATTTAAGACTAAGGAGGAAAACAATTCAAAACACAACCATATATAAATAAACAAGAAGGACAATGGAACACGAAACCTAAACACATGGATATGTCAACTGACAGGACCATTGCATGGGCTCAGCACAGCACCCAACAGGTTATGCTGGCAAACACAGCAGGAGAACATGGTTGGAGACAAGGAACATCTATATCCTTACCAAATACCTCCACTTTCAAAGACATGTGTTAAAGGTTAAACTTAAAAAAGTTAAAGGTCATTAACGAATACTCCATAGGTCAAAGCTGACAGACTCTTCCAAATTATACAAATTGGTTATAACAAACCCTTGTCTATATTGGAGAATAAACTATATGCATGTACCATTGTAGACACATGGTCAGGAATAGGATTCCCTCTCCTTTCCAGAAAAACTTGGAAGTATTTCAGCATCATTAATTATAAGGAAAATGGAAATTAAAACCCCAGAGAGATTCCACAACACATCTATTACAATGTCCAAATTAAAAAAGACTGACCATTCATTAAGATGTTGGAAAACTAGACCTCTCATACACTGTTGGTAGAATGTAAAGTGTACAACAACCTTGGAAAACAATATGGTAGTTTGTTAAAAATTTAAGATACACATACCAAATGATCTAGCTGTTCTACTCCTAAATATGTAATATATGTCCACACAAAGATTTATACGTGAATGTGCACAGTAACTTTATTTATAACAGCCAGAACTGAAAATAATTTTAAAAATCCAATAGCAGATGAATAGATAAACCAGTTGTGACATATACATAGAATGGAACTTGATGCATTAGGAAAAATGAATACATTATTGATGCATGCAATGACTTAGATAAATAACTGAGTTTTAGAAGTCAGACCAAACCAAAGACTACAGAGTGTACGATTCCTTTCATATAAAATTCTACAAAATGGAAACTAATCTATGGGGGTATGGACAAAAGGAGACCAGTGGCTGCCTAGTACAGGGATGAAAGGGAATGAAGGAAACAACTTTACAAGTGGTGGATATGTTCCTTTACCTGATTGTGGTAACAGTTTCATGGTGTATGTCAAAATGTAGCAAATTATGCACTCCAAAACTTCAGTTTATTGCATGCAACCTTAATAAAGTTGTTTTAAAAAATGAAAAAAAAAAAGAACCCACAACCAAAAACAAACCCATGCATTTTTAGAAAGCTGGTTTGCTCGCTATGGTATCTCAAGCATCATCAGATCAGATCCGGGTGCCTACTTCACAGGAAAGAGATTACAAGAACGGGCTGAGGAACAAAGCACAATATGGAGCTCCCATTCACCCAGCTGCCTCTGGTTGAGCTGAAAGGTGCAGTGGCTTGCTCACGCAGAACTCTAGGTTGCTTACTAACAGTCTAGACAGGAAAGCTTGGACTAGAACAATCTCGGAGGCTGAAGGATGGAAACACTTCTGTTGAATGAATGAATGAATCTCTGCCGACACCCATGGAGACAATGAGCACTAACAACACCCCTTAATCTAAATTAAAAGCAGCATTAAATTAATTACACAGTGATATATACACTACTGGGAAAACTACAGCACCTGACATGAATAAAACCAACGGGATAAATAAAACAAAAGGCATATTAGGGCGCCTGGGTGGCTCAGTGGGTTAAAGCCTCTGCCTTCGGCTCAGGTCATGATCTCGGGGTCCTGGGATCGAGGCCCTGCATCGGGCTCTCTGCTCGGCAGGGAGCCTGCTTCCCCCTCTCTCTCTGCCTGCCTCTCTGCCTACTTGTGATCTCTCTGTCAAATAAATAAAATAAAATAAAATAAAAGGCATATTAAATGAAATTACAAAAAATAATATGATGGCTCTAGGAAAACTTCAGGCATGAAGAACACCATCATTTATTGTATCAACACTAGGTGCCTAATATTTAGCCTAGCACGATGGAAGGCAGGTACGCTTAAGTCAGTACTAGAACTCATAGCGTAGTAAGTATAGGTCTCTTGAGTGGCAAGAACAAGAGAGAATTAAAAAGTCAGAGGACACGATCTTGATGTGGCAGGCATGAGACCACCAGCCGGCTACAGTATCCACGGATTTGTCCGTGCAGCCGTCTTCTAACAGCTCCAGAAATACCAGTTGTACCCCTGTTCTGAACTGGAACACCACCTTCCTGGTCCAGTACAACTCCACTGTCGGTGACACGCTCCACATCCACTGTGGACCACCATCCTGGCCACCTTATTACAACTCAGGACTCACCGGCATCGCCAACACCCCCAACATGCCCAAACCAGCCCTTTCCCCCCAACCTTTGCTATCAGCACCTTCTGATATCACCCAGATGGTCTCAACACACCACTATCTCAAGGTCATGGCCTAGGAAGGGCATCTGGGAGCAGGAAAGCAAGCGGCACCCACATTCCAAGGGCAGGGGCATGCAGAGCCTCGGATCACCCAGGCCTGCTTCTGACCATCGAGTGGTCACACCCTCTAGAACTTCCTCCACAGCGGCTATGGATTAAACAGCATAAACTGGGAGTGTCGTAAACATCAATTTTTTTGGCCTATGGACATTTAAGGCATGAGTGTACAGATGCCACAAGTGCTTCTCCACATCAAATGCAGCCCACAAAGCAATTCGGGAATTCAATCATGGCATTTTCACAGACTCTCCACCATGTGTCCAATGCTGCCTTCAGTCCAGGAAGATAAGGGGAAAGTACAGAAGCTGGTTCCTAGTTGTCTGGGTTATGATACCAGGATTCAGTTAGGAGTCAGGCCAATCTCATCCTCCAATTCAGTGCCTAATTAGGGGTGTTGCTCATCAGCCTGCTGGGTCCTGGTGGAGGCTGAAGTGAAGGTTCCCACCGCTTCATCAGCTTCCCTAGGTAGCTGGTTTCTCAGGAGGCTGAGGGTTCCCAGAGTGAGCAGACTATGCTGGGCGCCACTGACGGTCAGGGAGGTCAGATGGTTATGGTGAGAAAGGTCCTCTGACGCTGCAAACATGGCATCGCCGCACCTCCACTGAGAATATAAGGCTCTATCTCCCCAAGACCAGAGAATATATTGGGCACTGATATCCTCCAGGAATCAAATTGTAAACCTCTGTCAGTGAGTCCTACCTCTTGGTTAAAGTAATCAAACCAGTACCGAGAGAAATAGGGACTCGGAATTGGTAAGCCTGCCATTCCTGCAAAGAGTAGTGGCCATTAAATGTATAAATTGTCTGGAGGCAGAAGGAGACGAGAGAAACCATTCAAGAGCTGTACCAAATGGCTCTTGTATGCCCTGCCCAAAATAGTTTCAATAGCCTAATATGGTCTACCGTCATAAAAAAGCCAAATGTTCATGGCAGATGATGGTGAACCACCGAGAATAGAATAAAGCAGTGCCTCCCCCAGTCTCTTTGGCTTCACCTTGGTGACACCTGGGCCATGTTCCTAGGAGAGTACCATGATGTGCTGAACTTAGCAAATGCTTTTTCCACTGAGTCACAGGATCAATTTGCCTTCACATGGGAGGGGCAACATAGACCTTCCAAGTGCTTGCCCAAGATTAGCTGCAGAGCCCCATGTCATGGGGGTGGCATCCCACATCAGCGAAATGGGCCTATTACATGAGTGATAAAGTGTTAACCCGTGAAGTCCTGCCTCTGCGGCAGGACACACTTTAAGCTCTGCTGCAGCATCTGTGGGGGGTGGATGGACAGTGAACCACATAATATTCAAGGTCAACATGGACTGCAACAAGGTTTTTGAGAGTTGTCTGGGAGATAAGACTGTGTTGTCCCAGACACTGTGACTGATAAGGTACAAACCTACCCAACCCCTACAAATGTGAACAAGGTGCAGCACTTCATAGGGATTTAAGGGCTCCAGAGGGCTTTCATTCCCCACCTGGCACGTGCCTCTGTCCCTTATCCCATATGGTAAAGGAAGGGCATGTGTGGGACAGGGGATCAGAACAGTGAACCACCTTTGAGAAGCAAAACTAGTGGGAAGCAGGTTATAGCTTTGGGCATCTCTCAAGCAGGACAACCATTTGAAATGGATGTGTCTGTGACTTCCGGTGATATGGGCTGGCCATGTGGCAGAAATCAGAGAATGAGAGTGTCCCTAGGATCTTGGTCTCAGCTCTGGAAGGAGGCAGAAAGCTGATAGGCTCCCCCACCCCACCCCCATGGAGCAAATACTCCTAGCAGTCTACATAGCACTCCTCCAGGTAGAGCCTCTGACTAAAGAACGGTCCATAGTCATAAGGATTTCCATGCCTGTCAATGAGTGGGGTGAGAATATGTCCCACTGACCTCTCCCTGCTATGACTCAACTCCCCACTGTGACTACAGGGCATGACCATTTGCAGCAGAGCAATCTCCTGTCTGCTAGCCCACCATGTCTAGAAATGCAGGTATCCTAGGCCCTGGAGGTGTCTCTGTACCCGCTCTGTCATCCCTGCAGCCCCAAGTGGAAGCAGGAGAATTCTGGCTGGTGACTGGTGTACAGAGATAGATCTACTCTTTGCAGTGTACCCCACTGAGATGCGGTCACTATTCAGCCCAACTGGGACACCACCTGGAGGCAAAGAGGAACAAAGCACAGCATCCAGTTCACCCAGGCCTGGCGATCACTCATGAGCACATTAACCCTTTGCACAGACAGCTGGGCTGTTCTTTTTTCTTTTTTTTAAATGAAGGTTTCTTTTTTTAAATTTTTTTTTTTAAGATTTTATTTATTTGACAGAGAGAAACACAGCTAGAGAGGGAACACAAGCAGGGGGAGTGAGAAGGGGAGAAGCAGGCTTCCCACAGAGCAGGGAGCCCGATGTGGGACTCGATCCCAGGATCATGACCTGAGCCGAAGGCAGTCGCTTAACCAACTGAGCCACCCAGGCACCCCAGCTGGGCTGTTCTTAAGGGATGAACCCTACGACGTGGACAATGGGAAGCCGAGGGTTGGATGACCACCCTTGTAGGGTCAGGATATGTGGAAAGACATGTAGGTCCCCTGCAAGAGGATGAGGTAGTCCTCACTGTTTTTCATATCCCAGCACCTACGGCACCAATAGCTCCAGCATCAGAAAGTAGATGCCCTCGCTCAGGGATGAGCCTTCGCAACAGACTCTCAGTAGATACAGCAGACTGGGTGCACAGACCGTGGCCACCAGAGTGCCCAGCTAGGATGGCACATTGCCAAGGATGCCAGATTGCCCTTCGAGTATAGCACCTGGTCAACGCAACAGTGCCACGTCCTGTGTGCTTAGACAACACCCAAGGCAACTGCCAAAGCGTCTGGGACCATCCACTTGTGTTCCTAACTGGGGAGGGATTGGGAAATTGATTATACCGGCTCCCTCTCTCCGAGTGAGGGCTGTAAATATGCCGTACTTTGTGTGGACATCTCATCTGGCCTAAACCAAGCTTCCCTCTGTTACCCTGCAAACCACATTGCCACCATTAAGGGTTAGAGAACCTGAGTACCATGTATGGACCCCCTCTCTGTATAGACAGTGATTGGAGGGGCCACATTTCAAAGACCATGATGTGCAAAATTGGGTAAGGGCCATGATACTGAATGGAGGTTCCAGCTCCCCTATAACCTGCAAGCAACAGCGTTGCTTGAAAGGGAAAATGCAATATCAAAGCAGCAGATTAGATTACGAACTGGCAAAACCATCGTGGCTGAGTGGACTAAAGTACTCTCCAGGCTTTAATTCATCTGAATGACCCACCAGTAGGGTCTGTTGGCCCGTAGGCGAGACTGGAGACCCTGTGAGGCCCCCAACATTGCGGAGGTATGGGCATCATAGGACACAGCCATCGTCCCGAGTCTTGTGGGCCATCACTGTGCCATGCTGCTGAGACCAGCAGCCCCATCACACCTGGGAAAGGAATTACGCCCCGAATTGCAATGGGAAGCCCCACCAGCGTGGGTGAGTCATGTCACACTCCTGGGCGGCACGAAAGCGCTCAGTCTCCACTGAGATCCTGCGGTCCTGCTGCAGAAGGACTTGTTTGAAATGCATTATACCCGGAATGGCACCCGCCCCACAGAAGGAAGTGAAAGGAAGTGAAAGGAAGTGAGGAGACGAGGGTCCTGGCCTGGCGATCCCACCCCCAGGCCATCTCCTCACAGTGCCGCCTCCCCCAGCCAGCATGGCTCGAATGCACAACCTGGCCCGATTCCTGAGGCTATGGCCACATCAATATCTAATGACCAGGCCGCAAGTGCCATTCTTGTAGAAGGGGAGGAGGCCCTCCCCACACAGCCACATGCTGCTTCTGTGCTGTCCAGTCACAAGACCAGCACCTGAAGGAAGTGCCTTTCCACAGCGGATCAACTCGGACGCTGACAAAGGAATCAAGCCACCTGTTGGGTGTGGGGGCAACCGTCCCTCTCCAGCTTGTCAGGATTGCCATGGCGGGCACTGTCCGTCCAGGGAAGGGACTGGAGGGCCCTAAAACACTGCAGTGAGCAAGAACAAGCTAGAACCAGCGCCCTTGGTTCATCCGATTTCGCCCAGACTGATCCGGAGCTGGCTGGCGCACACACGGCTAACAGCACCCGGCAGGGTGTTCTTTTTTCGTCAAACACACGCTAGAGGCAGCTCATCCAGTCGCTGACGGGAAAGGTCCTAGAAGGACCTTCACCAGAGCCAGGAGTGGCTACGCTCCGATCTGGGATGGGCTTATGTGACTTACCCAGGGCTAAGGAGATCTGAGTACCTTGGAAGAAAATAATCTAAGCAAAATCACCCTGATTTTACCAGAAACGTGGGACAGATACCACTGGGACTGTGCAGCCATTCTCCCATGAGAAGGGAGAGTGGCCAGCTACGCACTGACCGATCATATCATCCAGGCATTTACTGGGAGCCCCCAATGGGGCCCGGTGGTTTTGTGGCATGTTTGGCCATGGCTTCTATCTGGGTGGCTGGGCTATTGTATCCTGGGTGTTCCCTGGGCACAGGGAGAACCTGTCCCACGGTAACAAGTGGGCAACCTCCCTCTCCTGAGGCATCGTGCACACCCCATGCTTGACTGCTGCCATCATCTGGCTGCCATCTTTGTTTGCTCCAGGGGCTTTGCGGTCGTTGTGGCATGTGCGGCACATACAGACCTCACTTACTCCACTCGCTGAGCCTCCAAGGACTGCTCCAAAGCCCATCCTTACTGAACACTGGAATACCTCTAGTGAGAAGAGCTGTCCTGATTACTGCTTCCTAAGAAGGGCTGTGTGCTCACAGCGGATGAATCTGCTAAGGGATCCTGTTTATGGAGTCCTACAAGGATACAAGTAACTGCCCTGAGTGATCTCACCACCAGCCTCGGAGTTCATAAATCAGTGGTTGGGATCCTGGGACTCCTGGTGGGAAAGGCTGTCGCCGATTCTGGGAATTGTGGTCTTAATCCGTGTTTTCTCTCGTACTGTTGCCATGGCGTCTCCCTCCAATGCAGCCAGCCAGACCCGGGGGCCCCACCCCCACACTAGTGAAGCCCCTTTGCCGACCCCACGGGGCGTGCGGCAGAAGAGGGGGCGGGCTGCATGTGAGGTGGTAAGAGCTGGTCATGAAAGGTGGAGGGTTCAGGGAGGTGACCGAGAGGACGTGGCCACCACCAGCTGTGACCTGGAGCCAGGCAACCAGAGGCCCCTCGCCCCCTCCCCTCGCCCTGACATGTGGGGTCTGCCTGCCTCCCCTGCCCCAGAGGCTGCTCCATGGACATGCTTGACTTCACTTGAGACAGTGAAGAGGTGTTGAGACCATGTGGATGGTCGACGTGACTAAACCCGTTAAGACCTCTAGATGAACCTTTAAGATGTGGCAGGTGGGTAGGGGGATCTACCCACTTACAAAGGAAGTGTCCTCGCTTAGTAAGCCTGCCCCTTTCTTCCCTCTCTTCCTGCCTTCTGAAAACAGGGGCCGCCTTCACATTACACCTGGGAAGCTCCCAAGGAGTCCTGAACGAGATCATTAACAATAGACCCATGGACACTGTGTCCAGACTTTAACAAGACAGGGACAAACAGGAAGCTTAGCACCCTTACCTTTGATGGTATATATCAGACTTCAATCTCATACCACCGATTTCTGCCCTAAGATTATGGGATTTAGTTAATAAACGCTTTCAAAATCATACTGGAAGCAACGACAGTGGCCTAGTTCTTGAAATTTAATATGCCACAGAACTTTCTAGAGAGATAGAGATCCCGCACATGTGCTCGTTTTATCATTTCTGTCCAATTTGCAACCTGTGCCCAAAACAGTGACTCACAAGAAGGAAACCCTTACAGTTCCTCGTTAGACCGGTAGGAGGCTTAAGGAGAAGAAAAACAGCGGCCATTTTTTCTTCAATTCCAAATCGATCAAATCACATTAAGCTTTAAATGTTTTGAAGATCTCAATTTAACACACATGGCACAGCAGCTTTGTCATCACTGGGTGCACAGACGGATAACATTAGCAGCGTGTTACAAATCATAAGTGAATTTCACATGGACGTTAACAGAGCGATGGGAATTCCACATTAAGCATTTAGAGGAATCGCGAAATATAACAGCACCAAAACATCTCTAATTGCAGACTGACAATTGTTGCAGTTAAGACTGGCTGAAAGGAGGGATACACGGAATTATAGAGCATTTATGATCTCGGAGCAATCCTGGTCACCTGGAATACCAGATACCCCAGCCAGAAGCTAGAAGCTGCTGATAGTGATTTTGGACTACTGGCATTTCAAGGAGGAAACATGACATCCAGTACCACACCTTTGTGGTTCCCTAACATCAAAAGATGGAGGCCACAGAAGCTCTTTTCTGAGAGAAGGGGAAAATGTTCCTAAGGACGTGTTGCCAGAATGGAGTGAAAGTGTCCTTATACCTCGTGGAACTTCGGCTACGCTTATGGTAGGAGTACCTATGAATATGATCCTGATGACTCTTTAGTTACATATAATACAGGAAACTGGACCAGGACAATGTGGTCTAAGTCCAGCTCTCCCTAACCTATTCACATTAAGGGAAGTGTAAGGACACAACATAATGGAGCGGGTACAACTTGAATAGGGCACGAACGTAACAATAGAAGGAAATGATACTATCCGAGGCTAGAGAAGATAAAAGAATGATTAAAATAATCAGAGAAATATTTCACATTGAACCTCCAAAAATTAACCTAATAAATGTCATATGTTAGACAAGCAAAGACAAGTACAAAAACATTTGGAAATTGAGGCCAATAAAGTCAAAGAACTCTTCAGGAAATGGAAAGAGAAAAGGGCAGCCTTGAACTGTGATGTTCTAGTGTGTGACACATGCTTGATAATGCGTGCAGGGGGACCCTAAGAAAATAATATGCAGGGCGCCTGGGTGGCTCAATGGGTTAAAGCCTCTGCCTTCGGCTCAGGTCATGATCTCAGGGTCCTGGGATCTAGTCCGGCATCAGGGTCTCTGCTCAGCAGGGAGCCTGCTTCCTCCTCTCTCTCTGCCTGCCTCTCTGCCTACTTGTGATCTGTCAAATAAATAAAATCTTAAAAAAAAAAGAAAAAGAAAATAATATTTACTTGAAAACATGATTATCAAGGAAGTTAAAAATGACTGGTTTAAGAAATTTAATTTCTGACCATTTGGTGATTAGATATGGTGCCAAGTTCAAGATTTCCTTGTTATACTGACATTGATCATGTTAGTTATCCAGTTGGTGCTGGTCGTTATAGAATCAAAGAAAGTGCATCACAAAATAGGACTGTGATTAAGACCATAAGTGATGTCCAGTCTCGGCGGGACTGACGTTTCTGTGACTTGGATTTGTGCAAGGCCTCAGGCCCTAGTGAGAATCACCGTGTGAGTGATTTGAAATCACAGGGTGCATTGTGTGTTGATTTGATAGGATTTCAAGTCCACTTATTTCTGGTGAATCCCACCTCCCCCCCCCCCCCATTGTGTTTAGTAGTAATGTTGTTTTGATCTAAGAACACTGAAAGTTGTGAGGGGGTGGCATTATCCCACCTGCTCTCACCTGTAGGAGCTCAGCAGCTCAGCTGCTGGGGGGGTTGGGGGGGCGTGCCAATGCAGACACAGGAGAAGCAACTATGGTAAGAGGACACTTAGGCAATAAAACGGACAGCTTGTGAGGACTGAGAGTATTCGGTCTAGCTAAGCTACAACCTGCTGACTTAACATCTCTCTCCAACGATCTTGGCACAATGAGCGCCTGTGGAGGAAAAGGGGGCCCTTTTATGGACAGTGCTGAAAGCCAGGCAAAGGCCCCTCAGGGGTACATCTGGCCCTTCAACACCAGTACCCTCCTTCCCCAGGAAGGTGCTCTAGTTTTAATTTGGCTCCTTCAGTTGCAGGCCAGCTCTCAGTGGGCAATGTTTTCTCTCCAAGCACAGACTCCTGTAAACGCATACCAACTACATCTGAACTTTAATGCTTTCATCTCCGTTTGCCTGGAACAACAGCGTGATTAACCCAGCATTAGTTTGGAATAGATTAATTCTTTAAGGGTGAATTAAAAAGTACGACCCTGCATGCTCTTGGCTGGAGATATTTGCACAGTGAACCAGTGTTAAAGACATTGTGGCAACGACAAAATCAGCCTGAACATTATTTATTCCCCCAAATCAAGCCGACTTTGGGGGAGATACATGCATTTGTGTAGTTTAGGACTTGGATTCAGGCAGATGCATGTACCCCGTCGCCAAAAGTTTGCAACTGACCTCACTCGACCTTGCCTGTTCTAAGTCCCTGGCTTCCCTGACCTGGGAGGCTCCCATATGCACGGTATACACCGACCAACTCCCCAACTCCTTGTACCAGCTCAAGCCTGGAAGGCGCCCACCCTGAGAGTCCTGTTGAGGCAGCCACCGAAATGGGCGAGACACGTGTACTTACCATTTCGTGAAGTTCAGGGCTTCTGCAGCAAGCAGGTGTCTCTTATGGAGGACGCCACAGTCAGCAAGCTGGAATCAGCCCTTTCAAGGCTTCCAGATTCCTCAGCTCTGCCTTTAGGGGAAATGCGCATTTGTGTGGATTAGCACTTGGAAAGAGATGTTGTGTACCCTGCTAGCCCCCTCCTGCAAACTGTCTTCTCCAGACACCCGCCCTGGACCAAGACGCCTGGCTACGCGCACCTGCGCGGATGGAGCATGCGCACAGAGCACCAGGCCACCCACAGACGGTAGCCTGGCGCCATCCAAGCCTGGAGAGGTGAGGCGGGTCCTGAACCACGTACATGGCTTCCAGGCTGGAAGGAGCCCACCACACATAAATCTTTCCGAGACGCACCTTTCAACTGGCCAGGCTTGGTCCCCATTTGGAATGGCTGCCTGATGGGACCCAGACTTACCAATAATCAAGGCTCCCAGGTGGATCTCAGGGAAGGAGATTCCCGCAGCCAACAAGCCGCGTCCTGGCAGTCCAGACTCCTCCATCTGTGCCCTCGGAGAGGATATGCACAACTGTGCAGGACAGGGCTTGGAACAGACTGTAACGCGGACGGCGTGCTCTGGAGACCCAGCTTTCCAAGCCACTTGCTCTGTTCCAAATGGCCGGCTGCGCGAGCCTCCTAGCTCGCCCATGCGCAGTACATGTCTCATCAGTTTATCCGGGGCAGCTGCGGCCCTCCGCGCCCCAGGGGGGGCGGGCCGATCCCGAACCACCTGCCTAATAATTAATCATCAGGTCACTGGGATCAAAACCCCACAAGTATTTATGGATCCAATTTTTTTTTTTAAAGATTTTATTTATTTGACAGAGAGAAACACAACCAGAGAGGGAACACAAGCAGCGGGAATGAGAGAGGGAGAAGCAGGCTTCCTGCTGAGCAGGGAGCCCGATGTGGGACTCGATCCCGGGTCTACGGGATCATGACCTCCTGAGCCGAAGGCAGTCGCTCAACCAACTGAGCCACCCAGGCGGGCCTCGGTCCAATTTTTTTTTTTAAGGTTTTCTTCCATAACTTTAGGATGGGATTATATTCCAGGAGGCCTACAATTTCATTCTTAAAACCCCGTGAATATTCCTGAGAAGCAATAAACTGGTGACAATCAGCCCCGGTTTGGACTGCTGCCTGATTAAGGCCTCACCTTCCCCAGAACTCAAGGCACCCAGGTGTGTCTTATAGGAGGATGACCCTGCCCAGACCCACCCTGACCCGGCCGTTCAGTGCCTTCCAGCTCAGGCTTCAAGGAAAATAGGCCTGTTTGTGTAGGTTCAGGCTTGGAGGCAGGTAGATTTCCTGTCTCCCCAACAGCCAGTCCCTGAGCTGCTGCCACACCCAACACCCACACCCAGCATGGGTCCTGGCCCAGGTCCCAGGCTCCCCTGACTTGGGCAGCTCGAAAATGTGCATTTGCACACGCTGTCAGCCAGCTGAGGACCTCAGGCCAGTGGGGATTCTGATCAGTCCCAAATCGCCCCCAACAGCCTCCTGGGGGGGAAGAAGCCCTCCGTCCAAACACTTTTCTCTGGTGGCTGCTTGAAATGGTGACAGGCGGTTCCTAGTGGGACTGGCTGCCTGCCTAATCAGGTCCCAAGCTTAGAAGTCAAGGCTCTCCCAGGTGCCTCTTAGGGAAGGATAGCTCCAGCAGCCACATGGGCCCCGCAGGCAAACTCCTCCAGCTTTGCCTTCGGGTTGGAGGGTAAGTAACGCAGGACAGGGCTTGGAATGAGGTAGAAGTTGTGGACCATCAGAAGCCTACTCCAGACACACGGCCTCTCCGCACACCTGCACCGTTCACTGGCTCCCTGATGTGCAAGGCCCGTGAACGCTCAGTAGACTCGTGCTCAGGCCGTTTGGGGGAAGCTGGGGCCCTCCTGGCCTGGGGGGCTCAGGCTGGCTCCAAACCACCAGGGCAGCCTCCCAACCCCGAGAGTCTTTCAGAGGTGACAGCTTGAGTGTGGTCCTCATTTGGCCTGCGTCCCTGATGGGGTTTCCAGCTTCTCCAGCTATCAGGGCCCCCAGAGGCCTTCTGCAGGAAGGTTACCCCTGCCAGCCAGCTCCCACTGGGCTCTACCAATGAAGCAGATGCCAGGTACCTTCAAATAGCCCGCTCCTGTGACCTGACCTAACCCTATAGCTTTCCTGCTCTCGGTGCCTGGCTCCCTGGATCCTCGGGCCACGTGCTCAGGCGGACCCCGTAAGGTGGCCTTGGCGAGCCCAGTCTGTGGAGATTGGGCCCATCTGCAACCACTTACACGGCCTCCAGGGTATAGGAATTCCACCCACGGAAAGTCTTGCTGAGATGACAGCTTTAGACTGGGGACAGTCACTCGCTATTTAGACAGACTGCCTGGCAGGGGTGGGGGGTAGGTGGGGCATGCCCAGCTTCTCCAGGGCTCAAGGCCCTGGGTGTAGCTTTTTGGAGGCCACCCAAGTGGCCAGATCCCAATTCAGGAGGCCAATGCAAGATCTCCAGCTCTTTCTGAAGGGAAAAGAGACCCAATTATGCAGGTTAAGGCTTAGAAAAGGATGACGCCCAGTACCCCTACCAATTTCCTCCTGGTAACCAGGCTCACTGGGCATTGCCTTGTTGTAGGTCCCAGATATCCTGGCCTGCTGTAAGCTGGCCTGGGGCTGCCGGCGACGCCCCAGGCCTGTGGACATACAGCCTAACCCAACCACCTGCAGAGCCTCCACGGTGGAGGGAGCCCACACTCTGAGTAGCTTTCTGGGACTTTGTTTTACATTGAGGACTGTCAGTCCTTTTTGGGGAACAAGTTGCCTCTCGGGGCTGGGGTTTCTCCAGCAATTACGACTTCTCCGGTATCTCTTCTTGGAGGATACTCCCAACTGCCCCCCACGGTCCCTCCACTGCTCATAGCTCACAAGTGCTTCCTTCAAAACCCACTGCTGGCTCTCAGAGGACAGGGAGGGTGCCTAAGGACAAGCCCTATCTTGAAAATATGCACCTGTTTCCCCGGAAGGCAGAGCTGGAGGTTACTGGAATGCAAAGTCCGGGTGGTACAGGGCGGCTGGCTGGTGATTCCCCCAAGAATGGACACCTGGAGCCCTGGTTGTTGGAGAAGCCAGGATCTGCTAGGCTGCAAATCTCCTAGGACTGCCTGCCTGCCTCAGGGTGCTTTGGGAGGTACAGGGCTGGGCTCTCCCAACGCAGCAGGGGGGAGCTGGGTCACATGATGCAGGAAAAGTGGGCCCAAGGCCCTCCAACCTGCCCTTTGCTGCCTGGAAAGCCACAGGGTGTGGGCGGGCCGTGGGAAGAGCACTGACCAGCTCCGTCCCCACTGTGCCAGCCTCGAGCCTTCAGTGGAGGCTCCACGGGGGCAGGGACCTGGGTTTGCTCACCATACAGCCACGGCAGGACCTGGCACTGAGTAGGTACCCAACCACTTTGTGAGGGATGCATTCCACCGGGGGTCTGCAGGTGGCGGGGGACCAAGAACTCGGCTGTGGGCTTGTCTTCAGTCCTAAAAGAACCCCAGAATGGGGGGATGTGAAAAGTTCAAAGAGGCTGTTAAAAAGCTTTATTATGGCAGCTGTTTAGAACCAGATAAAAGTTCTAGAAATGTCTAGAGAGCACCTTCTGGAAAGATACTGAGCTCCACACCTTACCCAGGGTAGTGGGGTGACCTCAGTCTGGGCATGCTTGTGCAGGGAGAGGGATGTACAGGAAATGCTGGGTAGGAGAAAGGTGAGGGTAGGCAAACTGGAGTAAAAAGGGGAGGGGACAGAAAGGGAGAGAGGGAGGGAGGCTCCTTCAGCTCTACTGGTTACTAACCTCAAATGCTGAGCCTCCAACCCCAAAGAGTCCCAAGGCCTTTGTGATCCCACTGGAGAAGAGTGCCTGTAGCTCTACTAACCTCCTCCTGTGTCTACAAGGATCTTTGGGCTGGGTGTTTTGGGATTTGTCTTTTTCTGGCCTCTGGCATCCTGGCAGCTCCCAGGCCATAAGCCATCCCTATAGGGGCACCCAGAGGTCACTGTGGTCCAGTTGGAGCTGGGCTTGCAGGGAGCAAGGGCTCCCTGGGTCTGCTTCCCAAGCTGAGGTTGCACCTGCTGATCCAAGACCCCTGGGTGGAGGTGACTCAAAACAGGGAACCTCTTGTCATCACCCATCTCTGACCTGCAGAGTCCAGGGGCTGGCTTGTGGGGAGCTATCTAGGCTTTTATACCTGGCCCAAATGCCTCTCAAAACTGAAGGTCAGCAAAAATAGTGTGGAAGAGAAGAAAGGAAACTATCTGTCTTTGGGGATGCTCCTATAGGCAGGAAAATCCCCAATAATCCACACACACAAAAACTAATAGAGTCAATAAACGAATTCTGTAAAGATGGAGGGTACAAGACAGACCAAAACTAGTTGTTCCAATACACTAGCAATGAACAATCTGAAAAGGAAATGAAGAAAAGTTTTATTTACATTGGCATCTCTTTAAGTTAGATTGGCTCATTCATCTATTCTCCATTTGTCTACTTAACATCTTGAACTTAGGGAACTACCGTTTTTAGTAAGTGTTTTCAAGTCCTTCTCTGGTGATGCGAACATCTGCACCAACTCTGGGTCATTTTCAAATGATCGATTGGTCTCCTCATTAAAGGACCATTTCCCTGCCTCTCTGCATACCCCGAGATCTTTGATGGAATGCCAAACATTCTGAAATTTACCTTCTTGGCTACTGGATGTTTCCGTGTTCCTATAAATTTTGAGCTTTGTTCGGAGATGCATCTGCTTGGAAACAGTTTGCTCATTTCCGGTCTTACTCTCAGGATTTGCAGCCCTCAGTCCAGGGCTAATGAGTCCCCCAATCCTGAGGGAATATTCCATTCCCTCCCCCGTGAATTATGAGGGTTTTTTTTTCCAGTCTAACTGTTGGGAATAAACACCATTCCCAGCCCCGTGTGAGTGCCAGGCACTGTTCCCTCTAATCCTTTCAAATGATTTACCCCTGGCCTTCTGTGCACATGCTGGAGGGCCTCCCCAGACAGATGGTCCTCATTGGCTGTCTGCAGCCCTCTCCTCCCTGCTCCTCTGTCCTGCAGCCTCTCCTACCCTGGCCTCCCTGGCCTGAGCTCAGTGTCCTCAACCTGAGGTCCCCCGGGCTCCCCTTCAGCTTCCCCTCCCCGTGTCTTGCTTGGCAATGCTCTCAGGCAGGCAGCAGGAGCAGGTGCAGGGCTTACCTGTTTGTTTCCCATCCTCTGGGCACTGCCATCCTCTTTGACCCAATGCCCAGTATCTTGAAAATCTACATTTCATGTATTTTGTCTGGTTTTCTTTGTGCTGTTTTCTTGCAGCAGGCAGGTAGGCAGACCCAGTTCCTGTTACTCTGTATTGGTGTGGCAGCCCCTATTTTAAAATCGATCGAGATTCTGAGTAGAATAGATTCTCTGTTACAGAAGCGACACTACGGACACAGCCAAGGGAAACTCTGAGGGAGAAAAAACCCTTAGGCTTATATTTAAAAAGCACGGGGCCAGCTCCAAGGGTAGTTTTTGCTTGACTGCGTCTGAGATTGCAAGAAGCCGGACGACCCCATTGTTCGAGAGCTGTGGGGTCTGTTGTGGAACCAGGACCTTTGCCAGATGACATGCCTCTGTAAAAAACCTTCTTCTTCTCCTTCTCCTCCTTCTCCTTCTTTTAAGATTTATTTATTTGAGAGAGAGAGAGAGAGAGAGAGAGCACGTGCAAGAGAACATGAGCATGGGGAGTGGGAGTGGTAGAGGGAGAAGCAGGCTCCCCGTTGAGCAGGGACCCCCCCCACCACCACTCGGGGCTTGATCCAAGGACTCTAGGATCATGACCAGAGCAGAAGGCAGAAGCTTAACCCACGGAGCCACCCAGGTGTGCCCTGTCCCCCTTTTTAAGGACTTTATCTCTATACTTAGAGAGTGTGCAAGCGAGCGTGCAAGCGGAGGGAGGGGCAGGGGGAGGAGAATCCCAAGCTGACTTTGCGCTCCGTAGGTAGGTGGAACTCCATGCTGGGCGGATCTACCACCAGAGATCAGGACCCAGCCAAAATCAAGAGCCAGATGCCCAAGCCACTGAGGCACCCAGTTCCCCTAAAAGACATTCTTGAAAGACTTGATCACTCTGTTCTGTCAAAGGTCCTCTAAAGGAAGGATTAAGGTGACTACAAAGTTGCCTGATGGGAAGTCCCCACTTTCTTTGGGGTTTTGTAGGGTGTCCCTGGGGAAGACCGGGGCTCAGACTGACTTCTATTCCCTGGGGAGTGAACAAGAGACAGCAGCTTTGCCTAAGGGATGGGCTGCAACCCAAACACTGGAGGGAGGTCAAAGATTCCCAGACACCTCCCTGTGCCACTCCAAAGGAAGCCCCTGAAAGGGCTCCACTCACCTGACCCTTCCCTAAGCATCCCAGAAGCACTGAGTAAAACCTTTGTGCACACCAGGCAGGCCTGTTACCCATTGCTAGGGGAGCGCACCACCTAGAGCTGCACCCCCCCAAGTGGGGCAGTCAAGTTTCAGGCATCTGAAAACACCCCGCAGGGATAGACAAGTCTCCAAACAAAGGAATGAGCCTCAAACTAAGAACTGCATCCTAATAAATGGGACACTTCCTCCCGCTCCTTACCCTCAGCTACTTTCCACCTGGGTAATCCAGCTCTGGTCCTCCTCTTGCCTCCTCCCCAGCCTCCTTGGTCTTCTCCCCAGACTTTTCTGGTCACCCGTCTTGCCTCTCCCTGCAACTCCTGCCCCGGCCCCGGGCTGCGCACGCGCACCTGCACACCTGCACACACACGCACACCTGTACACACACACCGGCCAGCTCAGCAGAGGCTGCCCGGTGTGCGAGGGAGGCCTTTCCACCAGCCGGGATGCGCGGATCCATCACCCTCGATCAGAGCCTGGCTTGGGGGAAACCGAGGAAGATGGCTTTTGGCTTTCCCCGAGGAGCTAAACCTCCACAGCCAACCCCCGCGCAGCCGCCGCCCGGGGGTGCGGGACCACAGTTAGGAACCTCTGCACGCTCAGGCGGACCAGGCGAGTTCCCAGGGAAGCACCGCCGCGCCCCCTCGTGGCCTCCTCGGGGAGGCGCACAGGGATCCCGCGTTCGGGCAAAGCAGGTCCCAAGAAAACCAGGCCATTGCCCCCTTAGATCCGGCTGAGAGTTCACAGCCAGAGGTGAGTGGGGTCCCAGGCACACAGACTCCGTCGCGGCCTTCCCCCCTCCACCACTGCACCCTTCGCCTCGGACGAGATTTCTACAATCAGCCTTTTCAGGGCTGAAAAAAAGCCACATCTGGAAAACACAAGTACTCTAGAGACATCAGTACATGTGCAATTTTATGATCACCAGGGGACACTTCTAGCGTCCTAATTTGGCTTCACCTTCACTTGCTGTTCCAGATTGTGCTCTGGGGTAGTGTCTTAATTTTAATAAACTGGCAGACTCAGAAAAGATGTGTTTTTAGTTTCAATATTAGTTGGCACCCGAGTCAATAGTGTGGTGGTAGGCAGAATAATGCCCCTTCCCTGCTGAGGAGGCCCCCATTCCAGTCCCTGGAACCTGTAGATATGTCATATCACATAGCAAAGGGGGCTTTGCAGATGTGCTCTGCAGATGTGCGTAGGTTAAGGACCTTAGATGGGGAGGTTATCCTGGACTGTGCGGGTGGCCCCATGTCAGTACACGAGGGCTTTAAGACTGGAAGGGGCAGGAAAAAAAGAGGTCAGAATGATGCCTTGTGGGAGACCCTACCTGCTGCTGCTAGTGCTGAAGATGGAGGAAGGGGCCATGAGCCACAGAATGGGGGGGGCTCCATAAGTGCTGGAAAAGGCAAAGAAACGGATTGTCCGCTAGAGCCACCAGAAGGGAAAGCAGCCCTGGAGACACCGTGATTTTCATCCAGTGAGATCCTCGTTGGAATCCTAGGACTGTGAGGTGGTAAGTGTGTGCTTTTTAGGCCACTAAGTTTATGGCAAGTTGTTAGGAGAGCCAGAGAAACCAGGGTCACTGGCTGGAGTGGTGACGGGACTGGCTGGGTGCGATGACGGCTGTCTACATTCGGCAGGTTCCTATCAGGTCAAGAGCTAGTTTTATGCTGGTCTACGTGTTACATTAGGTACCTGCCTCTTTCTCCTTTCCATTCTTTCCTGTAGGATCACCCCCTGTTCCCTGCACTCCCAGAGTGCGGCATGATTCACGTGAATTACACAAGTTGGAAGACAGTGGTTGTCACACAGAATTTTTTTAAAGAATGGGCTCTGTTTCTGTCACACAGTGGGAAAGAATATAACATACAGAATGTTCAATATTGGAGCATCCTCCAAAGATACATTTTTTTTGGTAGTGTTTTATTAAGGCACAGACTACTTTTTTTTTTTTTTTAAAGATTTATTTATTTATTTATCTGAGAGAGAGAGATCACAAGTAGGCAGAGAGGCAGGTAGAGAGAGAGAAGGAAGCAGGCTCCCCGCCGAGCAGAGAGCCCGATGCGGGCCTCGATCCCAGGACCCTGAGATCACGACCTGAGCCGAAGGCAGAGGCTTTAACCCACTGAGCCACCCAGGTGCCCACAGAGCTACTTTTTAACATTTCATAAAGAGTGGAACAGAAGAATGGTTTTAGGTCCTTTTCCCAAAAAGGATTTATGACTGGATTCTGAGCAGATCTAATATTTCCATAACACCTTGTTGTTTTCAAAAGCGGATTTCTCAGGAGCAATATTTGAGTTCTTCATGGATTACCGATTATTTGTTCAACAACTACCAGACCCGGCAGCACAGGGATGAAGGCAAAATTGCTGGCATTCTTGAATAAGCCCAGGGCAAGGGGGCCTCCCATCGCGCTACTTTGTCTATAAGGAACACTTTATGGGTTTGCTGGCTTTTCATCCATCCTGTGGATTCTGCCCGCGGGCTGCTCTGTACCGCAGCCACACCTGCTCTCAGAACCACGGAAGCCACCGCGTGTGAAAGCAGAGGCTGAGGCCACTCCATCCACCATGAACGTGGGGCGGGAGTCTGCTGGTGGGTCTTTTTGGTGGTGGTGGTGGTGGACCGTGGTTGTTTGCTCTTAGTCTTTTCAATTTTTCAGCTGTTTCTGGGCAATAACTGTGGATTGATAGTTTTATTTCAGTGCTGGAAGGCAAAAGCGCCGAACTAAGGAATATCTGAAGATCTTTATGTCGACATTTATGGAATCACTTACATACCTTTCAATGGCAGGTTCTTAATCAAATTAGAACAAATTTATTTCGAGTTTTGACTCGTGATGGACAAGGGTCTGTGAACTGTGGCCCGCAGCCCGCCGCCCCAGACCAGCTGGCGTGTTTATGGGAAACACGCAGAGCCCAGGGCTGCTCTTGGGACCGGAGACCAGGGAAGTGCTTCTACCATCCCCATCACAGACTCAAAGCCCGCCCAAATTTAAGAAGCACGGTCTCATATTTTTCAAGATTCTCACAAAAGGACAAAGAAGGAAAAACATAACATATAAACTTAGCCTGGAGACTGGTGGTGAAATTGGAAACAAAGCAGGTGAAAAAAAATGTTGATTTCTTTGTGTAACATTTTGCTTTTCTAGCTACCAAAAAGACCGTGTTTCATTTCCGCTAATGGACCCCGTCCACCAGTTGTATTGGCTGTCGGCATATCGCTATAGCAACACACATAAATGTGTATCACGCATCTATACACACATTCCAAAGCACCATGGGACACAGGCTAGACACAAATGGTCATCGGTTTGCTTTACACAAGACCTTCAGTGGTCTTGGTCTGGCTATGAGTCCCAGTTCCCCAGAGAGGAGTTCGGATGACGAAATGGGACAGTGTATTTAGAGGGAGGTCGCCACACTCTGGAGATCATAAAAGAATGGAAAGAGGAGGTAGGTGGCTAAGCATGAGATGGCACATGGACAGTCACTGCTTTCACCATGTGGATTTGAAGCATTGGGGGGCTGCAGAGCAGACTGCCGCCCAGGCTGATGGTGACCGGTCTGGGCTGGCCCTGCATCCGGGGTGTGTCTGGGATTAGGACTCACTGAGCCTCACTGGCCAGTGGGGGACTGCTGCTCTATCCTGTGTTTTTAGGACTGCCAAGGAGCTCCAGTGTTGGGACCCCGCGCCCCGTTCCTAGGAAGCAGGGTCCTGTTTCCCCTGAGTTGACCATCCAAGGACGAGTGCCGCGGGGAGACGCCATGGGAGGCATATAATACATATGCCACGGATCACAGACACCCAGGGATGTCGGCCACAGGCCTTCAACAAATGCATCCGTATTCCCGCAACAAGCTAAGTGGGACAAATGAGGACCATGAATATCTTTCCATCAATTATGTTTTGTCACCAAATGAGTATATAGAAAAGATTTCAATTCACAGATTTTATTGGATTGTAAAATAAGGATAAGGGATTATGGGGTGTCAGTGGTAGTGCTTTGAAAGGAATCCTAAAAGACCCATAAAATGGGGAAAAGGCATGAAAGAGGAGGTATTTTAGGATGAGGTTGTTTGCAGAGAATAACCCCAAAGTTTTATGATCCTTCTCTCCAAATTCTCACCAAGTTCTGCTTACTTTTTTCGGCTTACTATTTATTCCCCCTTATCTTCCTAACAGCACCTCGATTAGACCCTCATCACTCCATGCCCAGAACATCACTGCCCTCATTCAGTAGGTTTCCCTGGTTCTAATGTCTCCGGACTCCAGCTGCCCCACCAGTCTTACCATCAGAGAATTCTGCTTCCATTATGTGCCTACTGTACTCAGGAAAAATTACTCATTTTCTATTACCTGCTATGTAGAATGTACTTCCCTCCAACCCTGTAGGCTATCTGTAGGCTGGTAACTGTTCTTTCAACTGATCTGACTACTCACATCCCTGATACAAAGCTCCCCTCCAGCCTAACACTCCCCTAACTTTGTACATGAGCTGTCCTCTCAGCCTGCTGTCCCCCCTATATTCTTCAATCTCTGGTTCACCTTCTCATCAGCAAGTTAGGAAACTCAACAAGGCTCTATGAAAACTCAAAGTTCATGAACAGTGAGCATGCTTAATAAACCAGATTGCTTAAGGAATTTTTAAAATATAAGCAGAAGAACTTAGAATTGAAAGGTTAGGGAGTTAACATCCCACCCAAAACAAGAAATGCTTCCACCGCATCTTACAACCCATCCCTTTCTATGTAAAGAGGGCTTGGATGGGGAGCTTACTGCTTACAAACCAATCATTCCTTCACTAGAAGGCTTGAGCGGTCAGGAAAGCATCAGTTAAGTAGATTCAATTCTACTCTACCCTTTGCCCATTTAGACCTCCAAAGGGACACAAAACACATCAGGTCATCTTCTTCACCTGACAGTTCTTCAAATATTTAAAGCTAGCTCTCATCCCCTCATCATCTTTTCCAGGCCTACACATTTTTAGTTTCTTCAACCAGTCTGAGATTTCTGGTCCCTCAGCATTGTGGTTCCTGTTTTAGTGATGTTTCCTTGCTTGTCAGTGTCCCTTTTTCAAGATGGTGCCTCACAATCTAACAATATTTCTGTTACAGTCTCACGATATGGAGACCACTCTTACACAGCTGTGGTCTCAGGTGGAGCTGGCTTTTCTAGTGACCCTGACCTACAAGTCTCTTGTATACATGTGTTTCCACCTAATGCTCTCATCCTCAAGCCCACAGATGGCTACAGGGACAGACATCCCCATTCCCCAGTACTTCTACCACTGATATTAGCTCATGAGTTTTTCTTTCCTTGTATTTGCTGAATTTCATCATCCTCACATCAGCCCTCTGTTGCAGACTGCTCCGATTTATTAAATTACATTTAGAATACCCTCTGATTGAAGAAGCATGGGGAAATATCATCAGATCCTCAAGTGCTAGGCTATCATTGCAGCAGGTGGTGAAAGTGCTTAGACCCATACTTGAAATTTAGGCTCTATTAGTGGTATTTCTATATATTTTTTAATCTTTTAATTTTCTCCCTGGGGAGCAGGTCAGTGTGGGAGCAGACTGCTGCTGCATCGGCTGTGTGAGTCATCAGTATGTATTACTCACAAAATCCAAGACCTTTTCAAATAACGGTACCACCAGGACACCTCGCCACATTTTTAAAAAAATCTTGTATAATCCAGTCTTTGATTAACTTGTGTCTGGACATCTAGGTAGGTGAGGTTGGACTTTTGTGGCCTATTTTTAGGGCTGGCTGGCTGGGGTCCTGCTCATGGCAGCAGCCTCTGGGGGTTTTCTGTATGAGGGCTCCCTATCTTCTTTTTGGGAGTCCCATGCTTGGTCAGGGGTCTGAGACAGAACTCTCAGCTTTCCAGATGTCCTCAACTCCCCAGGTAAAGACCTTACTACGATCCTACACAAGGGAAGGAACTCATGGGATGGGGGAGGAGGGACAATGCGTATCTTACAGTCCCTTTTTGGAACTGCCATAAGGGCTTCATAGATCTGTAGCTCTGACTGGAGGGACTGCAAGGGCTGTGCTTGTCTTCATACCTGCAGGAGGCCAACTCAGGCTGCAGCTGCCGGGAAGCAGCAAGCGTCCTCTGAGCTGGCAAGGGTCCCCAAGGCAACCGGGTCTGAGCTAGCCTTGCAGCAGAGTTTTAGCCCTAGATGTCAACCATGGGTCATGAAACCCATCACTTTTATTTTACAGATGTGGAAACAGATTCAGAGTGAAGTAACCTCACCTGACGTCATGCCATTAGCTACAGTAGCTAGGAGCAGACACAACAGTTTACTTACTGCCCCTGCCCTTCTCACTGTGACAAGCAGTTATATGGCTCATGCTGGGGCTTAGTGTCAGGGCTGGTGTAGATGCTTCCTACATTACAGTGAGACTGATATCTTTAAACAAACTGGAAGCATGAGAACATTCTTTCTCCAGTGTCTGATACGCTGAAGCCTTCTACAGCAAAATTTTACTCTCCCATCTTTGCAGAGGAGAGTTCTGACCGAAGTCCTCCCTTCTGCTCCGCATCACCTATAATCAAGAACAGCAGAAAAGAAACAGATTTCCAAAGGGGGCCATTGATTGTCTTGCTGATGTGCCTAAATCTGAGAATGGGGCTGTTTTCCTTATCAATGGACTCCCTCTTACGTGGCGTAGTCCTGGAGGGAGTTGTTCCTCCTGGGTAAGCAAGATCTCCCGCTGCTTCCCCTCTGAGTCCTCCGAAAGCTGCCCCATCCCACTTTTTGTTGCTCGAGCGCCATTTCCAGCTCTTGAAGCCAGGAAGGAGAAAAGAGCAGAGCCTCTCTCAGGCATTCTGTTTTCTGGGAAAGCTCTGGTTAAGAGAACACAGGAGTACTTACACTATGGGGCCAAAGGTCAGCAGGAAGGGGCGCCTGAGTGGCTCAGTTGGTTAAGCGACTGCTTTCGGCTCAGGTCATGATCCTGGAGACCCGGGATCGAGCCCCACATCGGGCTTTCTGCTCGGCGGGAAACCTGCTTCTCCCCCTCTCAGTCCCTCTGCTTGTGTTCCCTCTCTGGCGGTGTTTCTCTCTGTCAAATAAATAAATAAAATCTTAAAAAAAAAAAAAAAAAAAGGTCAGCAGGAAGATGAACCCAAGCACATCCATCCTGACACACAGAACTAAGAGGAAGGTCAGCTTGGGCTGACGGATCCAGGGAAGCAGGACAGATCTCACCTCACTGTGTCCACACAGCTTCCATTTTTGCAATACCTGTGATCCTCTGATCTACCAAGGCTTGCCTTGCTTTTTAGAGAAAACACTCTGGCGTATACTGCTCACGACTTTCTAAACTTTCACCTACCCTCTGTACAAAAATCCACTCTTGAATTTTGCCAAAGATCAACACCGAGATTTTGTGTCTATAGATTTTAGAATCTATTGTTTTCATCATTTTGAAAATTGGGACATCTGTTCTTTTCTGGGCTTGCAGCATCTCTTAGAACTTAATGATTTCTCAAAGACTGTTAATGGGGATTCTGAGGAAAAGGCTGCAGGTGCTGTCAGTCCTCTGGGGGGAAGTCACCTGGCCAGACAGACTGAACTCATTTACATCTTACTATCTTCTCCCCTGTGAGGTCTGTACTTGTGTTCCCAGGAATGCAATGGAGGTTTAGTAGTTCTGTCTTCTCTCTTATCTATTTACTTTTGTTACTTCCCCAGCAGTAATCTATCCCCTCACATCTTCCTACTTCGAGGAGGTGAATTTATAAATACACGTGATGTCTTTTCCAGTTCCACAAGTATTCTTTCATTACGGGCATAATCTTTTTGATACTATTCGTAGTCTTTCATGGCTATTCAATAAATATTTGTAAATAAAAATAGTTTGTTCTTGATATTACATTGATTGGATCAAGTCAATTAATACTAAGGTCAGTGGTCCCCTGGGCCACAGGGGAAGTGATGCTCAACCATGGATGCCCATTGAATAGGGTTGGGAAATCTCTGGAGAACATTTCACTGGTACCTCTGACAGTCATGAAGATTACTGGCTGGAGAGGAGCCCTGAGTGCATGAATGAGGGGAGGTGGTGAGGAGATAGGCGAATGGCAGATGAATACCAGCTGGAACACACAGAGCTGCAGCAAAGCCTGGCGAGGTAGAGCACATATGTAAATGGTCTATGGTTTGAAGAGCTACTGACTGAATATCTGAGTATCTGTGGGGTTTACATGGAAGTGGAAGACTTCCTGGTGTGATTTGTTTTTGGAAGCCTAGGAGAGGAGAGTGCAACTGTAAATGGGATGGATTCCTTGATTTCTTTTTCTGCTGATTTGTTATTGGTGTATAGAAATGCAACAGATTTCTGGACATTGATTTTGTATCGTACAACTTTGCTGGATTTATGTATTAGTTGTAGCAGGTTTTTTTGGGGGGGAAGTCTTTTGTTTTGGGTTTGCTACATAGAGTATCATGTCATGGGCAAATAGCAAAAGTTTGACTTCTTCTTTGCTGATTTGAGTGCCTTTTATTTCTTTTTGTTGTTTGGTTGTTGAGGCTAAGACTTCCACTACTATGTTAAAAAATAATGGTGAGAATGAACATCCTTAACTTGTTCCTGGCTATAGGGGAAAGGTTCTCAGACTTTCCCCATTGAGGGTAGTATGATAAGTGGCTCTTTTGTATATGGTCTTTAAGATGTTGAGGTAGTTCCATCTATCCCTACTTTGTTGAGGGTTTTTATAAAGAATAGATGCTGTATTTTGTCAAAGGCTTTTTCTACATTTATTGAGAGGATCATAGGGTTGCCCTATACCTCTGCCATGTTAACTGTCCTCCAGAGTCTTGGTTTTAAAGTCTTGTTGTCTGATAAAAGTACTCCAACTCCAGCTTTTAAAAAATTTCTATTTGCATGGAATATCTTTTTCTTCTTTCCATTTTCATTGTGTATGTATCTTTAGGTCTGAAGTGAGTCTCTTGTAGGCAGCATATAGATCAGTCTTTTTTTTTTTTTAAGATTTTACTTATTTATTGAACAGAGAGAAACACTGAGAGGGAACACAAGCATAGGGAGTAAGAGCGGGAGAAGCAGTCTTCCTGCTGAGCAGGGAGCCCAATGCGGGGCTCCATCCCGGATCTCCGGGATCATGACCTGAGCCGAAGGCAGTGGCTTGACCAACTGAGCCACCCAGGCGTTCCAAGTCTTGTTTTTTTTTTTTTTTTTTTTAAGATTTTATTTATTTGACACAGAGAAACACAGCCAGAGAGGGAACACAAGCAGAGGGCGTGAGAGAGGGAGAAGCAGGCCTCCCGCTGAGCAGGGAGCCTGATGTGGGGCTCGATCCCAGGTCTCCGGGATCATGACCTGAGCCGAAGGCAGTCGCTTAACCAACTGAGCTACCCAGGCGCCCCTTGTTTTTGTTTTTAATCCATTCTCGTCACCTTCTCTTTTGGTTGGAGCACTTAGACCATTTACTTTTGAAGTAATTTTGATAATTGTTTTCTGGTTGTTTTTGTGGTTCTGTGTTCCTTCTCTTGCCATTTTTTTCCTGGTGATTGAAGACTTTCTTTAGTGTTAGCTTGGCTCTCTTTTTATTTATTTATTTTTTTTTGTGTGTGTGTATCTATTATAGGTTTTTGGTTTTTGGTTACCATGAGGTTCATATATAACATTCTAACATACAGTAGTCTATATTTAGGTTGATGGTCATTTACATGTGAATCCATAATAAAATCACCGAATTTTTACTCTTCCTCCTCCTCCAGTCTTGACAGACTGGCCTCATTTAGAAGATGAACCTTGTCATTCAACCCTGCCACATCTCTTCTCTCTCAAAGCCATTGTGTTTGCCTAAGTAGTCTATTCTTTATTTAATGGCTCCCAATATTTGAGGGTATGCCAACCTGTCAGTGTTCCAAAAGCGAGGATCTCAGCACCTGAATTCAGGCTGTTTGGAAGCTAGACACTCAGGCAACAACTTTTAAAGTATGTAAATACATGTAGTCCTGGGGTACCACAAGTGTAATCCTTACTGACCACCAGAGCCAAGCGATCTGGAGATGTCCCTCAGTAACTGCAAATATACAGGCTCCAGATAAGTGTTTAAGCTTATAGGGGTTCGCTGGTGAGTTGTAGTGGAGCACAGTGTCCAGCAGTCTACATTCTCTGAGAATGTGTCTATACGCCCTTAGATGTGTGTCAGACAGGGTGGTGTCTTGGGCTGTTGTCTATGCAGTGTCTTATGATGGTATCCTGCCAAGAACTGTCTCTCCAACTATTAAAGTCCTATAGGGCCCAAGAACACAAGCCCCTTGGCTGCCAGAGCCAGAGAGTCAAAGCATATCCACTGGGTAGTAACTGCAAAATCCATGGCACCAGATATAAATATTGGGATACAAGATGCATGTAGAAGCTCCTCTCTGGGAAAGACTGGTGTCCTGGAGCACAGGAGAAGAACATGAAGATAAGACCTGCATATGCAGGTCTCTGGACAGGATTAGAAGCCTGATTTTTAGGCTGTAGGTATAATGATAAGCGAATGGGCCTTTTCACAGAAAGAGTGAGCTACAGCGTCTGTTGACTCTTGCTGACCCTTGGCTTATTGCCATTGAAGAACAATTCTTTCTCCATGTTTTTATAACTGAGGGGGACCCATAAGCGTAAGACTCACTGGTCACCAGAGCCAAACAGTGTAGAGATGTTCTCTGGTGGCAGTCACAAAAATTGGAGCATCAGAAGCTCTTTTACTAGAAAAGGAAAACACAAAAAGTTGTGTCTACTGACCTCTGTTCCACGACATTATCTTGGTTCCCTGCCCAAGCAAGACTGTAGGATGGATTTCACAGTTGTCTGGGTTCTCTCATCAAGCTTTCTAGATGGTCAGGACTGGCTGCCACACTCAGCGGGAGGCAGGGGTATGAGTTAGCTACTCTGCTCACTTGGGGCTGCGGAACAGGCTCCAATATCATCAAGGTTCTTTGGGAATCAACCAGAGTAACATGAATGCTAAGCTCCCATGACAGATGAAGTCACTATTTTGTCTCTGCAGATGCAGAGTTGCTGGTCAGGTTCTTTCCTCAAGTGCTGCTGTAACTGGGGCTGAAGGATGGGCTACTAAGCATCCCGGGAGCTCTGTTTCGGTTTCCTGGTTATCAGGATTGGAGGCTGCATTCAGCAATGGGCACAGGGCTATGAATTCAGTCTGCCACCTGGGCAGAGCAGGGAGAACTGAATCCAAAGCTGATAAAGCTCTTCGTGGTCCTGACTCAAGCTGACCTACATTCCCTGGCCAAATGGGTTTCTCTGCAGGTGATCAGCTCTGCCCGCTGGACTCTCCTTATGCATTGGTGGACCATACAGCTCCCAGATGGTCTGGCCAGTCTTCCTGGCTGCATAGGGCTTAGAGCTACATTCTCAGTGGACAGCTACCCAACTTGGGCAGAAGAGGGGAAAGACCAGGCTCCAGGGCTGGAAAAGGTTTTTGAGGTAGTGATTGCTCAAGCAGACTTGTACTCCAGTCTTGGCTCTGTAGTTCAGCAAAGCCAATGCCTGGGAGTGCCTGGGTCCTGCAAGCAGGAATTTAGTTAGCTCAAATTGAAGCACTGGTCATTTTAAGACCTTCCACCCTTCTCATCACAATCTGATTCCCACTGCTCAAGCCCTGCCAGTTCCCTGTGATCCCCATGAAGCAAGACAAGAATGGAGACTCCCAAGAAGTGAGTTACCATGCCGGGGGAGCTAAATGTCCACCCTTGAGACTCTTCTCCTATTGTAGGAGAAACTCTAGGCTTAGAGGAGACCTCCCCGGGCAGTGCTGCACAAGCTTGGGGGAGGAGCTATGTGGTAGTGTGCAGCTACTCTGCTGACGCCATAACGTAATCTGTCTTGGTCTCCACCTATGGTGCAGGGGGAATACTTGAGCCTCATTCCCATGTTCTGAGATTTTTTCACTAGTGTCTTGTCCATGGATAGTTAGTTACTAGCTATTCTGGAGAGGGATAGGGAAGTTGGGAATGACTTATACTGTCATAATGTCACTTATGCTTAACAGAGCTGAGACTTTCTAGCCTCTGCTTTTAAGACACAGGGGAGAATGGAGAGGAAGGAGGGGGAGAGATTGAGATTAATAATATGGGGGAAAATGATAGTGAATGCAGTGTGAGTGCCTAGTGAGAACAGAAAGAAGAGGAAGCAGCCATGGGGAACAGACCACAGGGGAAAACAGAGGGTATTGTTTGACGATAGGCTCTGCAGGATGTGGGAACTAACTGCTGGAAAATTGGAGTCAAAAAACCTTCATAGATTCTCACTTAGAAGTGAGAAGACTGGTTGCAGATTTTTTTTCCCTTAAACAACAATATTAAGGTATATTGTACATAGAAAATTCACCTACTTCAAGAGTACAATCTGAAGATGACCAGTAAATGTACTAAGTTGTATAACCATCACCTTAAATCATGTAACAAAATTTTTCATCACCCTAATAAGATCCTTCCCCCAGTCCCTTTTACTGCTAGTCCCCATTCCCATTCCTGTTCCAGGCAACAACGGCTTGTCTCTGGAGATCTGTCTTTCCAAAACATTTTTTCCACATAAATGGGGATTAGACTGGTCTCTTGTGTCTGGCTTCTTTCACTTAGCAAAATGTTTTGAGCTTTACCCACAATGTAGAATGTATGTAGTTTGTTCCCATTTATTGGTGAGTGGCAGTCCATTGTATTGATTTACCACACTTTGCTATCCTTCCACCAATCCAGGGACAATCAGGTCATTAAGCACAGAACATTCCTAACTCCGCTAGTATTTCTATGGTAGCGTGGCCTCTTACTTACAAAGTCCTGCCTGGGGATGAGTACCACTACCTCAGCCTTCCCTACACACTGATCCCTTGGATTTCCTCTAACACCCTGTAAGGAACAGGGCAAGTGCTAGTATCAATGATTCACAGATGATGGAAATAAGGCCAACAGAGGTGGAGTGACGCTCTTAAAAGTCGGAGCAATGGACTTGGGGATCTCTAATTTCTGGCCAAAGCCTCTGGACTTAAAGGTGTTTGCAGCCACATATTTCTCATCTGACCGTCTACTGTGCCACAAGGAGGAAGAAGCAAGTGCGAGCCAAAAGTCAGACCACCGAGCTCTCTCTGGCTGTAGAGACACCACGGGATGAAGACACAGGATGCCTCCTGATTTGCCCACCTCCCATTCCAACACCTGTCTGTACGCAGGGAGGAAGCCCATCTGCTGCAGGGCTGTGTGGAGCTGACAGAGCCTCCTGCCCCTAAACAGGCCATGCTTAGAGCCCCTTCCTTCTCTCCCTCATCAAATTCTGCTCCTTACCTGAGCAAACATCTAAATACGATGTATTTCTCCAAAGTACACTTAGTACAGTAACAAATCCAGGAGCTTCGACAATCATCACAGGAGCAGCAGCGATTCTATCCTCTGCTCAGCGCAGCGGATACAGTGCTACATGGAAATTTGCATTCTTAAAAAAATGTGGGGCTTGAGACCGAGAGCTAAGCTGAGGTCAAGGGTCAGATTCTTTTTTTTTTTTTTTAATATTTTATTTATCTGACAGACAGAAACACAGCCAGAGAGGGAACACAAGCAGGGGGAGTGAGAGAGGGAGCAGCAGGCCTCCCGCCGAGCAGGGAGCCCGATGTGGGGCTCGATCCCCGGTCTCCAGGATCATGACCTGAGCTGAAGGCAGTCGCTTAACCAACTGAGCCACCCAGGCGCCCCAAGAGTCAGATTCTTAACTAACTGAACCACCCAGGTACCTGGGAACTTGCATTCTTAATCCGTACTGACACCAACCCTTATTGGGCTTCAACCCTCCCAAGACCTGAGTCCTCATACTAGGTTGTTTATTTGCTCCTCATGAGAGGTCACAGGAACTATTTGTCCAGCCGTTAGCATTCCATCTGGCAGGTGTGTTTATGAACCTCTTCAGGAGGACACTGTGGACACCTGGTTCCGGCAGCTGCATCTCCTCTGGGCAAGATTGTGTCAGGCTCATGGGCAGGTATGGTGTTGAGGCTAGAAGCTAAAACCCCAGCCCTTAGCCTTCAAGGCTTCACTGCAGGTGACCAAGACGGGACTTCTTGGCAAAGAAGTCAGGCCACAAAGAGACCTAAGACTGGAACATTTGGGGAAAAACAGAGCAAACCCAGACTGATAAATACACATAACACACCCCAGTTGTGAGGCCCAACACACCTCTCGAAAATCCCTGTTTCCCAATGGGGAAACATTGGAGACTCTCAATTCAATGCTAGTCAGTAAACACGGTGACGTCTCCGTGCAATAGACTGGGCGGTACTCTTACACATAGGTCTTGTCAAGCTTTGTTCACATGTTCTGTACCTCCAACAGCCTGATGTTTTCCACTGAGGCTGAATCATTCTTCATGTAAGGATTTCAGTGTACAAGGTGAGGAGTCAGCCAATTTAGTCCAAACTCCAGAATCTCTGTGCTGTTGTCCTCTTGAAGCTCATAGCCCAGACCAGCCCGTATGGAGTGAAAACCTGAGTCCTACACTCCAGACAATGGCCACTGCAATATACTGTGCTCAAGCTTCCTCCAGCTCACAACAAGCAGCTCTAATTCAGGGACACCTCTCTTTCCCTAAAATTAGGATTCTGCTTCAGAGTCAGAAGGAATTATATCTGTGATGAATCCTGGATATCTCCTCATCTCCCTTGCCAATACTAACAGAAAAAGACCCCTAGATCTCTGGACCTTCAGCATCATAGAAAAGCCCCCCACATACACCTGTGCCATGGCCTTGCTTACTTGTGATGTCTACTGTCAGCCTGAACCCTGCCACTACTCTCAGGAATGGTTTCCATGCTCAACTTCATTTACAACCCTAGGGCTCTCCCCTACGGCTGTCACAGGCAGGACATAGGACAGACTCTGCTTGTCAGTTAAGTGAATCAGGGCCAGGAACCACTGTTGGCCAGAACCAGCCCAAGGTGGTAAAAAACATTATGTGATTCTGAGAGAAGACAACATGCGATTTATACTGATGGGGATCAATTCCAACTTCCTGCCACTTCAAGCAAAAAGCACTGAAATTCTACTGTCCTGGCCATTGATGGGAATGCCCAAAGGGTCAAGAAGACTTGTAGAATGAGACGGTAGGACAGGAGAGACACAATCTCATTCTCTGGACAAATCGTTCATCATGCATACGGCCCACGGTGACAAGAGGACAAAGAAGGGAATGGAGAGATGGCACAGATACAGTCTGGGTCATGACATACAGGTAAGGCCTGAAGGGACTGACCTGAGGAGACCGAGGCTCAGTACAGGTCTGGCAGTCACGGTGTATGCTATCTAATAAGAAGTAGCAATAAAAGAAAGTTCTAGGGCCTGGGTTTCTCCACAGGCTACAGATGCCAGCAGTCCTCGCTACGTCATTCAGCCTCAGACACCAGAACCCCTGGGCTGCCATCATTGATCCAGGAGAAAGGAGAGCATGGCTAAGCCAGTGCCCCTGTACATCTGCAGACACCATGAAATCACTGGTCTAGATGTGTGTGTCCAAGGACTTACAACTGTCCGAAAGGAGATGTCCAGCATGGTGACTGGCTCGCTTCCAGATAATCCCAAGTGCACAAACGGATTTGCGATTGTAAGGTCAGGAGTTGGTCTCTCCGCTAGTCATGCCTACATGATGAATCCCACACCCCACTCCTCTCCCTACTTGGCTGAATAAAATGGGGAAGATGTTTACTGTGAGGTTCCTCGTAACCTGAATCACCAGGCCAAACCATCCACATGAAAAACAGAGAATAGTTAAATATGCCCTTTCCCAACTACTGAGATGGCTAAGACTTATTTCATGTCCATTATTCACTGAATGGGTCAGATCCTGACTGTTCTGTCAATCTTTAATACTGAATTAAGCTGATCAATTCCATCCTTTATTTTTAAGGAATGGACTCCTTACCAAAACTTTTCTGTCCCCGGTTGCCCTCAGCTCTCCCATCCCATGGTTTTACCTATCTATCGGAGGAGGCTTATGGGGGCAGATCAGAAGGAGATGCTGGGCAAGTCCAGCTGGAGAAACAACTCGGAACTGAGGCCTCATCTTGAGAGAGAACCAAACAGATATAGACACCTCTCTACTGATGATTCTAGCCAATGTCACGGTCAGCCTGGCAGGGCGCAGGGAGGGTAGGGCCAGGGCACTAGAGGGTTGCTAAGTCTCTGGCTGGCTTCTGTATATAAACCAGAAATGCCAGGAACCAACTCCTACTTATTTCCTCTCCTTCATGGGTCTGACAAACATGGCATGAGGCCTTGGCCTTTTTCACCCTTTTTGTAGGGTGTCCTACAAGAGACTGTCCTAGATCCCAAGGGGCTGACAGCTGATGATGCCAACAAGAGGAAGAAAGGGAGGCCCATTATAGGGAAATACTAGAATAAAGATCGGAGCTATCTCAAAGGAGAAAGATGCTCTCCCAGTAATTGTAGAAAGATGTTAAATATTTCTTCAATTTTTGTCCGTCTTCATATGTTTAGTCTCCCTGATAAAGTAGGTCCAGAAAGGCAGAGCTTATTTTTAAATAAACTTTATATTTGCAGCAATGTTAGATTCATAGCAAAATGGAGAGGAAAGGTACACATTTATCCCACATACTCTGTCTCCACACATGATTAACCTCTAACGTTATTGACATTCTCCACTGAAGTGGTACTTTTGTTTCAATTTATGAACCTATAGTGACATATCATAATCAGCCAAAGTCCAGAGTCTCTGTTAGGATTCAATCTTGGTGTACAATCTATGAGTTTTGACAAGTGTAGAATGATATATATCTATCATTACAGTATTCTACAGAGAAGTTTCAGGGCTCTGCCTACACGTCCTTCTATCCATTATGGGCAACCACTGATATTTTAACAACCATCCTAGTTTTGCCTTTTCATATACTCATATTAATGACTATATAGCTGGAATCACAGAATATCATATTGCTGGGATCATACAATATGTACCTTTTTCAGATTGGCCTCTTTCACTTACTAATATGCATTTAAGGTTCCTCCACCAAAGCATCCCTAAGATCATGGCTCTTGTCTGGTGAAGATCCTCGTCCTTGTGGGTGGCCAGCTTGTCACTGTAACCTCATGTGTCAGAAGAGGTGAGGGAGCTCGTGAAGTCTGTTTATAAGGACACCAATTCCAATCATGAAGGCTCCACCCAAATGAAATTATCGCACACTAAACACCTTACCTCTTAATACTATCACTCTGGGGGTTAAGATTTCAACATATGAATTCTGGGAGGAACACAAGGGGACAGGGAAAGAGAGAGTCTTAAGGAGGCCCCACGCTTAGCATGGAGTCCAAATTGGGGCTTGATCTCATAACCCTGAGGTCATGACCTGAGTGAAATCAAGAGTTGTAGGCTTAACCAACTAAGCTACCCCACAGGAACCCCTGAAATGGAATACTAAACCAATGAATCAGTCATCTGATCTGTACTAGTCAGGTAATCTGCCTGATAGGCTCCAGTCATTCCCCTAAAGGAAAGTAACCTTAAAATAACCAAC
The DNA here is from genome assembly GCA_004023965.1 of Spilogale gracilis. Taxonomy (NCBI): domain Eukaryota; kingdom Metazoa; phylum Chordata; class Mammalia; order Carnivora; family Mephitidae; genus Spilogale; species Spilogale gracilis. The sequence goes on along the minus strand of PITA01017025.1, from coordinate 5,812 downwards.
CTACTTTTTTGCCCTTGTAGAACTTCCTTATTCCTGCTCCCTTCAGGATATTCATTTCGTATAGTTTCTCAAAACTATTCTGTCCACTAAATGGATGCTGCCTAATTCAAACACGTTTTTAAAACCTGATAAAAAACAGTAGTTTTTAAACTATTAAAATTTTAATATGCCTCAGTTTACCTTTTAAAAGTTCTGGTGTCAGAAGAGGTAACTGAAGGAGACCTCTGATAGTCCCAAGGGGCAAAAAGCAAGCAAGGATATCAATGAGCTCCTTGAGCTCACTGCTTTCCTGCTGTCTCGGGAGGTTTTAAGTACATCTACCTTAGATCCTAGCTCTATAGCTTTTGCATTATGAGCTTTCAGACTCTGAGCATTTATTTTCCTCGCCCAGGGCTACTGATTGATTGAGAGAGAGAGAGAGAATCTTAAGCAGGTTCCACACCCAGCATGGAGCCTGATATAGGGTTCAGTCTCATGACCCTGAGATCATGACCTGAGCTGAGATGAAGAGTCAGATGCTTAAGCAACTAAGCCATCCAGGCAACCCTAGACTGGGACTTTTTTTTTTTTTTTAAGATTTTATTTGTTTATTTGACAGAGAGAGAGAGATCACAAGTAGGCAGAGAGGCAGGCAGAGAGAGGAGGAAGCAGGCTCCCTGCCGAGCAGAGAGCCCGATGCAGGCCTCGATCCCAGGATCCTGAGATCATGACCTGAGCTGAAGGCAGAGGCTTTAACCCACTGAACCACCCAGGCACCCTGGGACTTTTTTTTTTTTTTTTAAGATTTTACTTATTTATTTGTCAGAGAGAGAGCAAGAGCGAGCGAGTGAGGTTGCACAAGGAGGGGGAGTGGAAGGCAGAGAGAGAAAAGCAGGCTCCCCAGTGAGCAAGGAGCCCAATGTAGGACTAGGTCCCAGGACCCTGCCATCATGACCTGAGCTGAAGGCAGATGCTTAACCGACTGAGCTACCCAGGTGCCTGAGGCAATTTTAAATAAGACTGGGTCTGGGGTCAGACTCGGTCCAACATAAGCAGGACTATGAGGCCTCTGGTGAATACAATATTAAAGCTGAACAAGCAGGTTAACCTAACCAAAGACAATCTTTTTTTTTTTTTAAAGATTTTATTTATTTATTTGACAGAAACACAGCTAGAGAGGGAATACAAGCAGAGGGAGTGAGAGAGGGAGAAGCAGGCTTCCTGCCAAGCAGGGAGCCCAATGCGGGGTTCGATCCTGGTCATGATCCTGAGCAGAAGGCAAACACTTAATGACTGAGCCACGCAGGTGCCCCTAACCTAGATGTTTATCCATTTACAAGGTGCCCTACAGACTAAGGCATCTCAGTCAAGCACTCACCCTAAAGAGTAGAGGGAAAATTGTTTCTTCTTCCACAGTTTTTGGTGGCCAGGATGAGACCTGATAGGACACCCCAATCGCTCTAGAGCCTATAGATGGGATCCTACAAAAACTGGCAGAAGCCAACAAAGTGTGAGAATTCCTACCAAAGTCAGCTCTCCCAGATCTCTAGGGTGCCTGGTGGAGAGGATTTAAAATTTCACATGTCTATTCCTTTCCAAACTCAGGTTGATGGGCAAAGAAATATTTTTAAAGAATTAGATCTCTGAATTGTGACTTGTGGATTTGCTTTTGTGAATGCACTGACTGTTGATTCCTTCTCTCCTAAGGATGGTCATTGCCTTCCTGTCTCTTTTTGTGTCCTGAGAACTGGGATCTCCAAAATATGGCTGAACTGTGATTCACACTCTATCTGTAGCTAGATGTGGACAAAAATGCTGTTGCACTCCACTTGCACCTAGGGTCCTCTTGGCTGATCCCAGTTCCCAGGAGAACTGTCTAGGTATTTCTTCGGTTACCTTTGGGAGTGGCTCTGGACATTGGAAGGGCTAGTATCTTTTGCATTCTCTTTGGAAATGTCTCTTCTACCCAAGGGGTTGTTCAACACTGCCAAGGATATTTACTCTTTGTCTTGGCTGAAACTCTACTAGGTATTTGAAAAGATATTTTTGTTTGTTTGTTTAACTAACTTTAGAGAGACTGAACAAGCAGGGTGAAGGGGCAGAGGAAGAGGGGAGAGAGAATCCCACTCAGTTCCCATGCTGAGCATGGAGCCTGATGTGGGGTTCAATCCCAGGACCCCGAGATCATGCCGTGAGCTAAAACCAAGAGTTGGATGCTTAACCAACTGTGACCCCAGGCATCCCTTGAAAGGCTTTTTTTTTTTTTTTTTTAAAGTACTACAGTCAGATTGGCCAAATTGGAAGCAGATATTCTGAGCCTGATAGGAACTTTTTTTAAAAGGACTTTTTCCCTATGCTAAGATGAAAGCATTCCGAAGAGAGAAAGAAAAATATTCTGAAGCCTTTTTAGGATTTACTAAAACACTCTGAGACACACAACTCTGCACTGGAATATAGAAATCTTAATTTCCATTTTAAAGATCTTCTCCCCGATATAAAGAAGCAAACTGAAGATAATGTAGTCGGAGGGGTGGGTTCAGCCTTGATATAATTTAGATGACAACTCAATTCTTTGAGAAACTAAAGACAACTGTACTTGTATTACAATGGAAGTCTTTATAGGTACAGAAATAAGGCTCTCAAGCAACTCAAAGCCTGTCTATCCTTTGGCCAATCCCCAAAACCTCCCCTATTCATTTCAAAAGGCTTGCAAATATTGTGAAAAACTAGAACTTAGAAAACAAAAGTTTTTCTTGGTGATATTTACATTCTTTTTCTGTCCTTGTTAAGATGTAAATATTCTACCTGGTTTCCTCTAGGAACCAAGGTTATTCTAATCAGAAGTAGGAAAGAAAAGGACAGGGGGAGGCTATTTTGAAAACCAGGCCTACAAAGGATATTATAAGTCTCTTTCACAAATATAGTAAGAAGTTTTAGCCATCTAAGCAAGAAACCTTAACTTACTCAATTGGTTAAAAATACAATTTGGGTTCAACTGTTCTTTTATAAAGTAGTGAGTTCTACATTACTGCACCTTGACTCGTGGCTCAATTTTTTTTTTTTTTTAAGATTTTATTTATTTGACAGAGAGAAACACAGCAAGAGAGGCAACACAAGCAGGGGGAGTGAGAGAGGGAGAAGCAGACTTTCCCGCTGAGCAGGGAGCCTGATGTGGGACTCGATCCCGGGTCTCCGGGATCATGACCTGAGTCAAAGGCAGTCGCCCAACCAACTGAGCCACCCAGGTGCCCATGGCTCAATTTTTAAAATAAAAACTGTTAGATCTCTGTGTCTGTATTTTACATATATCTTACATATATGTTATAGACATGTCACAATTTTTCTACCTCCATATGGCATTACCAAGATTAATCTGTAAAGAGCTCTATTTAATTAGCTTAAAGGCAAACATATACTTGATATGAATCAAATATACTTTCAGAAATGTTTCAGCTCAAATGTTTTTCAAGTTGCAGAATCTGCTGCTCCCAAAGTCCCTAGACTCTCTGGCCAAAGTTGATAACTTCTTGATAACTGGATAGCTACGGATTATCTTTTAGCTGAGCAAGGAGGTGTCTGAGCTCTGACCAACTAACTCCACTTGTACTTGAATGAACAGTTCCGGAGAAACTCACTTGGCTACATATCACTAAATGAGCCACTTTAGAAAGTGACTCCAACAGGGTCTTTCAATGACTCATTTGGTTCTGACTGACTTGGGTCTTGGGGACCATGGCTTCAAAGGGCACTCCGGACACTGGGCATTATCCTGCTTATAATAAGTTTCCCTGGTGTACTGTATTATCTCAAAAACTCAGAATGGATGTTTGCAGCTAGGAAAAACCAAAGGATCTCCCTTGGAATATCAGAAAAGGAACAAAAATAATGACCAACTCAAAGAATGGGAATCCAACATCATGATCTGTTAAATGTCACTAAGGAATTCGCCTTATATTTTTGATCGTACCTCTCAACTGAGTCTGAAAGGGAGGAATTACTAAAAGTACTAAGCACCAAATGGAGTTGGTTATAATAAGCCTCATGTCACCAAACTGAACTAGTAACAGTTTCTACTCTCCCAGAATGGAAACTTAAACCATCAGGAGTCACCTGATGAGCACGGTGACCTCCCTTACCGACCTCTGCCTACAGGACAGTCACCTTGCAATAACCAGTCTCTTTTGCCTGGTATAACTTCATTGTTTCTACTCCCTTCTAGCTATAAAAACCTCATCTCCTACAGCTTCTTGGAGCTCCCTTCTACCTGCTACTTTGGATGCTGCATGACTCAGATCAATTTTTGCTAAAACTCTTAAAATTTTTACTATGGCTGAGTTTATCTTTTACCAGGTAATAGAACAGGGCAGACTGTTATCCTTGAAAAGTCTGCTTACAAGGTTAGTACCTAGAAACCCGGATTTTGGAAGGCTCCTCACCATTCTCAGAATTGGTGAGAACTGCTCAACTGTGCCCAGACTGTGCAAACACCATGGTTTATGTTGAATACTTGCTTTTCCTTCTGGGAGAATGGAATTTTTTTGTCTCTTGGAATCTCTAGGAAAAGGGAGACAACATAAAAAGAGAGGCAATCTCTAATACTAAAAAAACAAAGTTTGAAAAGGAGTTTTCCATTGCTAATAAACTCCAGTAAAATCAGAGATTGATTTTTCTGGCCTGATGTGCACACTCTTGAATGGGTAAACTTGGGACACCAAAGCCCACCGCATAAAAAAGGGCTTAGAAAGGGCTTTCTGGTCATTTGAATTTGTAATCTGATATTCTCTGCCTTAGGCTGTTTCGCCTTTCCTGTGAACTGTGGAGAGAAAGCAGGCACTGCCTGAGGTTTGGGACACTTCTGTGTGAGGCCGAACCAGGGAAACCATAAGGATGTTGCCGGACTGTCTGGGTTGTGCACCAGTGCTCACGGGCAGGGCTTGTTCTCTGATGGGAACACGTGAAATGAAGCTGCTAACCGGCTCTGTGTTTCCGAGGCAGGGACTGAATGGGACCCTAACCTGTGATTCTGCCCAACGTCACAAGTTGGGATGGACACGTCACAAGAACTGTGATCCCTCCAAACACTAACACAGTAGATTTCCAAACTTCTGGAAAAGTCTCAGTGCCGCTATTTGCAACTTTTGAGATCAGGTGCACTTTGCAGCAATGGATAATACGACTGAGCTCCACTCCCCTCACCCTTTTCTTAGTGCACAGAACACAGTACGGTAGTTTGATTATTACATAAACTGTCCCCAAGATTCATTGTTTATGCCCCACACCCAGCGCTCCATGCAGTATGTGCCCTAAACAATGAATCTTGGAACACTAAAAAAATTAAATAAATTAAACACACACACACACACACACACACACACACAGGCCATTTCACACAAGTTGTTGCTTACAAAGTTCTGCTACTTTCTATGATCTATTTTGTTTCTGAAAAATCCACCAAAAAACCCCACCAAAGCTATATTCCAATATTCAAAAATTGACATAAATTATAGACATGATTTTTATCATAAATTTTGCAAAATGTGCTCCTGTATTAATTTCTTCTATGAAAGTAAATAAATTTGCAAATGCTTATGTTCTCTATTAATAGCCATTACATTTCATTAAGATATTGTGAAATCAGGGACGCCTGGGTGGCTCAGTTGGTTAAGCCACTGCCTTCGGCTCAGGTCATGATCCTGGAGACCCGGGATCGAGTCCCACATCGGGCTCCCTGCTCGGCGGGAAGCCTGCTTCTCCCTCTCTCACTCCCCCTGCTTGTGTTCCCTCTCTGGCTGTGTTTCTCTCTGTCAAATAAATAAAATCTTTAAAAAAAAAA
>PITA01017024.1:0-44608 GCA_004023965.1 Spilogale gracilis | reverse complement strand
CTCCCTCCCTTTCTTTCTTTCTTTCTTTCTTTCTTTCTTTCTTTCTTTCTTTCTTCCTTTCTTTTTTCCTTCCTTTCTTCCTCCCTCCCTCCCTCCTTCCCTCCTTCCTTCCCTCCTTCCTCCCTTCCTTCCCTCCCTCCCTCCCTCCTTCCTTCCTTCCCTCCTCCCTCCCTTTCTTTCTTCTTTCTTTCTTTCTTCCTTTCTTCCTTTTTTCCTTTCTTCCTTTCTTCCTTTCCTTCCTTTCCTTCCTTTCCTTCCCTTCCTTCCTTCCTTCCTTCCTTCCTTCCTTCCTTCCTTCCTTCCTTCCTTCCTTCTTTCCTTCCTCTTCCTTTCTTTCCCTCTCTCTTCCTTTTTTCTTTTCCTTATCATGTATTAATGTTCAATTTTATCAAAGTATTTCTCTGTATTGGTTGAGATGATGTTATGACTTTTCTCCTGAATGTTAACATATCAAAATAGATTGAATAACTTTCAAATCCTTGCAATCCTAGAACAAACCCTATTTGGTAATGACATTATATTTTACTATATATCACTGATATAGTTAGATAATATATTTCAGGTTTACTTCATCTATACCTCTTACAGATCTTAGCCTATAATTTTCCTTTCTTTTAACAAACCTATCACATTTTAGTATCTGAGTATGCTGACTTCATGAAACAAGTTGGGAACATTTCCACCTCCACTACTTATGGAAGAGTTTCTGCAAAATTAGTATGACTTCTACCTTAAATATTTCAAAGGATTCACAAGCCATCTGGATTTGAAGATTTCTTTTTAGAAAAGCTTTTAGCTACACATTAATTTTTAGTAACCATAAAATATTCAAATTTATTTGAGTTTGTCAATTTTATTAAACTTTCAAAGTACAAATTCAACATTATTGATTTTCTCTATTATATGTCTGCTTTCTATTTTATTCATTTCTGCTTTTCTTTATTATCTCTCTCCTTACACTTTTTAAAGTTTGATTTGCTGCTCTTTCTATAGCTTCTTGAGTTGGAAGCTTATTTTATTGATTTCAAACATTTTTTTCTTACATAAACATCTAAAGCTATATATTTCCTTCTAATCATTGTCTTGAGTGCATCCCACAAGTTTTGATTTGTTAATTTCATTTTTATTCAGTTCAAAGTATTTATTTTTTAAAAAAGATTTTATTTATTTATTTGACAGAGAGATAGCGAGCACAAGTAGGCAGAGCGGCAGGCAGAGGGAGAGTCAGAACTAGTCTCCCCACCGAGCAGGGAGCCCAATGCAGGGCTTGATCCCAGGACTGTGGGATCATGACCTGAGCTGAAGGCAGCCCCTTAATATACTGAGCCACCCAGGCACCCCTCAGTTCAAAATATTTCTTAATACCCATTGTAATTTCTCATTTGATTCATATGTATCACCTAGAACAATGCCATTTAATTTCCAAACGTTTGGGATTTTTAAGTTATTCTGCTATTAATTTCTAGTTTAATTATAATGTCATATTATTTTATATTCCAGTATGTGGTCAATTTAGGTAAATAGTTATTGTGTACTTGAAAAGAATTTGAATTATACAGTTTGAGGCTTTGTTTCTTTGTCAGTTTTCTTTGCCAATTGTCAATTTAGTTAATGGGTTTGTTCAAACTTCCCGTATTCGCACTTTTTTTTTTCTACTAGTCTTATCAGTTAGTAAAAAGGGAGTGTTAAAATCTCCTATGATTACAATGACTGTAAGTTCTATTTTGCTTCACAAATTTAGAAACTATGCTTGTAAGTGCCCTTAAAGCTAGAATTGTTATTTCTTCCTGTTGACTTGATTTTTTAGATTATGAGCTACCCTTCTTTTTTCTTGGAATACTTATTTTTTTGAAAGTATATTTTGGGGGCCTCTGGGTGGCTCAGTTGGCTAAGTGTCTGCCTTCAGCTCAAGTTATGATCCTGGGGTCCTCGGATGGAGTGTAGGGCTCCCTGCTCAGCAGGCAGCCTGCTTCTCCCTCTCCCTCTGCCTGCTGCTCCCTCTGCTTGTCCTCTTTTTCTCTCTGTCAAATAAATAAGTAAAATATTTTAAAAAATGAAATAAAGTCTATTTGTTTGTTATTAACCTAGCTATACTAGTTCTCCTTTGCTAGTCTTCACATTGTTTATTTCCCTTTCTTTCCCCCTTTAATCTATTTACTTCTTTATATTTAAACGAGTCTCTTATAAATGACATATAGTGGGTTTTTTGCTATCTAGTCTGACAACCTTTGTTTTCAATCACACTATTAACGTCATTTATGTGTAAAGTAATTACTGATATCATTGTGTTAAAGTTACTATTTTTTCCCATCTATTCTACCTGTTCTTCATCTTTTTCTCCACTTAACGTTATATCACCGAATGGCCCATATTTCTGCATTGACTTTGTACATTTCTTTTTAATGGTGCCACCTTGGTCATTGTTTTGATATTTCACATCTTGCTAAGCCATTAGCTATCATTTGGTTCTTCCAATAACTTTGCTATTGAAGATAATACTGCCCTGAACATCGTTATGCACATCACTTTGTATTTGTGTATCATTTCCTTAAAGTGTATTTCCAAGTGTGGCGTTACTGATTCAAGAGATAGAAACATCTTGATAAATCTTGATATAATTTGTCACTTGCTTTCTCTAAAGAATTATTCCAATTTATAAGGTTCTTAACAATATGTAGTTGTAGTGTTTTTATCACTGACTTGCTAACATTGTCAGTTCCTTTGTTTTAAAATAAAAAATGTTGTACAAAAAAGAACTGAAGTGGTATCAGAATTGTGATTACCAATGTTATCACTGTATGTAAGTTATCCAAACAAAAAAAAAAAAAAAAAAAAGGAAAGGCATTTGAGATGTGCTTTTTCAGCTACAAGCTGACCTAAAATTCCAAACCATTCTGCTTCAGTTTTGAACACTTTGGCTATAAGCTCTCAGAAATAACTTAGTAAAATACTGTATATTTATGACATAATATGATAACTGGCATATGCAGTTTATTGGAGTCTAATAAAACTATCATTCACAAATAAAACTAAAGCAGGTTTGTAGAATCAGAAGGTAGGTAGGAAGATAAGAAAGGAGACCCAACTGAAAATATGCTTAGAAGTAGAGTGAACACAATTTTAAGTTACATTTAAGCCTTATCATGAATAATCTCAAAATAGAGTGGCTGCATCAGTAAACTTAATGAACATTTTTTTTTCCCCCAGGTGGATGATAATACTGAGGAAAACTGGAAAGGAACTCTTAAAATTATAATTACTTTGCAGAGCACTTAAGGAGACATTATCTCATTTGAGCACAAGTGCCTTGTAAGGCATATATGCCTAATTGTTTTGTAAAGGAATAAATTGAGATTCCCTAGAGATGATATGATTTACCTAAGGTCACATAGCTGATAACTAGTAGAGCAGTGACTCAAGCTTACATCTTTGCTACCTGTGACCTTTCCATTATATTTAAGGATTACTTTCAGCAACCATTATTAAAATCTTAATGTACCGCAGAGTTCTTTACTAGAAAAAAAATAATGAAAATGAGCATATCGAAGATGAAAACTTTTCTAAAATATAAAGATAAGAGATATATTATAACATGATCTAAACTGGCATAAGATCCAGGAGATTCTGTCATTAAAAATGCGATAGAAATTCAGCAAAAACCTATTTTCTTGACATTACATTTCTGTGATCTGGACATGAGTTCAGAACCTTAGGGGAAAAACACATAAAAATTACAGCAGAATCTAAAATAATAGTATGGTAGTAATATCATTTATAATCAGCATCCCTCTGGGTCTTCCAAGCACACTAAAAGTCTAGTTTTTGACATTTAAAAACCAACGCTATGAAACTTCATTGTTTCATTGTAGAAGATGGAAACTAGAAATTGGCTTGAAATAAACCCTATACGTGAAAAAAGTAAATCTGGTCAAAACATGGGGTGACTCTTGACAGTAGCTGGAACCAAATAAGTCAGCCCATCCCTTTCTCCCCCTGTCTTGTGCTTTAGTTCCATATACCAGGGTAGTAAAACCAGTCCTCTTTTTTCAATGATATCAGCTGACAGCTGTAAGCAATCAATCTGATTCGACTGGCTGAAATCAGATTTCCCTCCCAACTAATATTGCTGCATCTAACACTTGTGTTTCTTGGAACAAAGTGATGTGTTTATGTGAAAAAAGAAAAACAGAGTCATGTTTTTTTATTTACATTCCAGGAGGTATTTGGTTACCGGACCCAGAATCTCCGTAGAGCCCTCTGCCTTATAACATCCGTGCTGACTTGTGGGGTTCCTCTGCTGGCGTTCTACTGGAAGCCCCAGTGGAGAGTGTGGGCCAACTGCATCCCATGCCCTTTACAAGAAGCAGACACTGTTTTGCTAAAAACAACGGTGAGTGCCCTTCAGCATCACACTGGTGGCACAACCAATGACTGGCTGGCATTCCAGAGTAGATCTTTCTTTACTTAATTTTCTTTGTCCCCAAACAGAAGATGGCAAAACATCCCTGAATGTACTTGCCATCTCTTATTTTGACTCAGGAAGGATGAGTCCTGTCACCCTGGGGAAGTTTCTGCCATGTCAGGGTGAGTGTCAATGCTTTAGCCATTATACGAGTCAGCGCTGTCAGTGCTACAACTCTTAAAGACATAACACAGAGAGGATAGTTTAGTTTTTTGTTTGTTTGTTTGTTTTTTAAGATTTTATTTATTTATTTGACAGAGAGAGAGAGTGCACAAGCAGAGGGAATGGAAGGCAGAGGAAGGGGGGAGAAGCAGGCTCCTGCTGAGCAAGGAGCATGATGTGGGGCTCCACCCCAGGACCCTGAGACCATGACCTAAGCTGAAGGCAGACATTTAACCCACCGAGCCACCCAGGCACCCAGATAGCTCAGTTTTTTACATCCTTTGAGGGGAAAGTGGACATTTTAAATACCTAAATGTCATTTTTAAGATAGCCAGAAAATGTTTTCTGGATACAAAACTCCCCTATAAAGTCTGTCTTTCTCAGTATTCTCTAGACAGTGGTTCTCAAATTTTAATGCAAATTAGCTATCTGGAGGGCTCCTTAAAACACAGACTGCTGACCTCATCTGATTCAGTAGGCTTGCGAATTTGAGATATCTATGGGCTTGAGAATTTGCATTTCTATCAAGTTCCAATATAACGCTGATGCTCTCTTCTGCCGCAACTTCAGGAACCATTGGTCTAGGTCGGTTGATTGTCTTATTAAATACATAACATTTGAGAATTTCATGGGCTGGATTGTCTTCTCTAGGATGAATTTCAAAGATATACGAGGAAGAAGGTTATATGGCTCTACTTATCTACACTGAAGTTTCCTATAAGCAAGAACCCAGAAGAACTCCTGGTGGCTGACCGCCACTCTGTCATTAACCAAGCTGTATTGAAGCCAGAATTAAAAGTGAGTAATTTTGAGTGCAATGTTATGGCATGTTTTTTTAAAAAAAGAATGATGAGAATGTTTGTTGGATGGAAGTTCTGAATGTCACAGTGCTGGGCTGGGAATTACAACAACATATCTAGGAAAGTGAGCATGGCATGGCGACTTATGCCAAATAGATCTCACTAGCCTCCATGGGCTTTACTTTGTGAATGATACCTGTCCTATCACATTTGTAACTGCAGCTGCGATGTATTCAAGTGCAGAAAATCAGGTATGTTTGGGATTACTTGGAGAAGAAGTTTCGGAAAGTTGGGTAAGTTTGACTTTTTCTCAACATACATCAGGGTATAAAGAAAGAGCACTGATTTGTTGAGTGCCATGAACTGAAGCATGCTTGTTGTCCTGACCACATCCTAGGCTACTGGAAGACAGCAACTCCTGCCATGACATCCACCACACATTTGGACTGGGCCTGACCAGTGAAGAACAAGAGATTAGGTAAGGTTTGTGACACTCCCTGAGATAAACTCTGCCGGCAAAAATTGAGATATCAAATGGCTTAAGATCAGAGAACTGTTGACAGAATGTTTCATCAGCTTCATATAATCCCAGTTTATTTATCAGCAACAAAGACATATTTTCAATTGTTCTTCTCTTAGGCAAACTTACTAAAAAGAAAAGTCAATCAAATGATATTTGATTTTTCCCTCTTGGGACTGCAGAACAATCTCCTCAGTGTTATCTTTTTTTTTTTCTTTCCTCAAAAAATCTTGAGTCATTTCATAGACATCTGCTTCATTGTCCTCCAAATCCTCTGAGAGACAGAAAAACAATATTAAGATTGCATTTTTCCAGGAAGAAACAGCCTGGAGATGAGAATTTTGTTTGCTCAGGTATTTATGTCATTGACCATTGTGTTGACAGTACCTGGTACACTGCCTGATTCATGGTAGACATTTGATAGATATTTATGGAATGAATGAACAAAGGAACGTATTTGCTGAACTACTGACTGAATGCCTCTACTATGCCAGGCATTTTGCAAGGAACTAGGGATCTAAGGATCAATAAGCCTTAGTCATTGCCCCAGAGGCATTAACTGACTATTGGGAAAGAGAGACGAAGAATGGTGGTACAATTGTGAGAATGAGATCTATAAATGCACATAGATTAGGGCATAATAGTGTAATAATGATGTAGACATGGCTTATGCTGCTCATTAACCCATGGAGGTTTTGAGTTCCATGTTCCCTCATCCATAATTTGAAATGGTGAATCCTGGTGAGTCTGAAAGCAAACCATTGTAAGCCTTCCCCAGAATTTTAATAATCACCTTCATTTCTTGCCCATTTTAAGGACATTTCCTGCCTGCCCTTTTTCCAGTCCATCAGAAACACAAATTCTTAAGCTAAGAAGCAATCTGGTACTTAAATACAGGTTCTTGGGCCCCACACTCGCAATTCTGATCGACTAGGTGGGAGCTAAGGGTAGTAGTGAGAGCGGCACTTCTGGCAAGCACTCCCACAATTCATACGCACACCAACGCTGAGACTGACCAATCTGCTGTTGTTTTTAAACTTTTCATTCTACCTGAACATGTTGAAAAATGAACGAGGCATCTAGACTCTGACAGTATTTGCAAAATGCCTTAGAAAAAGTATCATTATATAAGATTTCACATGAAATGCTTCATACTTCAAAACACAAAATATTTTCAAATTCATTAAAAACATACCGGTTTAATAGCATTAAGCACCAGCCGTGCAAAGAATTGATCTAGTTAGGAAATTTAGTTGATTACCGCAGATTTACTTTGCCTTTGCCTAGGACACCATTTCCACAGGAAAGATTGCCCATCAGTGTAGCCACCTCATGTTTGTCCTTATTTTTTAAGTGCCAAGCTTTAATAAACATTATACATAATTAAATGTAAATCTGGTCCACGCAATAAAGAACTTGACAATCTAATAAGCAAGATGAAGAGTCTTGTTTATTATATATATTAATATAATATATACGTATTATTATATATATAATAGTTTCCCAATATGAAGAACAGAGGAGATAATCTCCTTATAAATATATAGGCATATTTTATCTATGGGCTCTTTTTAGTTGGATAGTAAAGTGAGTAAGTAGAATGTGAATTATTTCCCCTCTTAATTTTTTAGTGTAAGACTAGAGCTTTCTTTTCAAAAATTGAATGTGATTGATTGATTGGTTGGTTGTGTGATATTAGATTAATTTCCTAAATGGATATGAGCTTGCCTTTATGAAAAGCAAGGATTCAACATAAAAAATAATAGAAGGAGAATCACAAAACTCTCTGATAACTAAAAGCCACAAAACCTAAATACCACGTTCTCTTTAGGGTTCTTTGCCACCAGCAAAGATGGAAAATGCACACATTTCTGTAGCTATCACTTTTTGTAGCAAAAAACCAAATCAGGACATCAGGAGAGATAACATTATCCTGTAGAGAAATTTCCAGGGGGCCTCAGGGAAGAAAAATGTTCTAGGAGGTCCCCTGCTCCTGTTTTTATTCATTCATGAACTGGAAGCATGGGATCTTTTTCTAATTCTATGAGCCTGCTCCCTAAAAATTCCAAAATTGAAGGACATGGGTCATGCCAGAACCCCCTGGATTAGCCTTAACTATTTAGAAAACTTCAAGTCTCCCTCCCTGCCAAGGACTCCTTTGGTGGCTTATCAGAATGGAATCAGAGTGGTTATGTGTGGTTTCAAAAAGCTCAGCAGTGATTCTGACATTGTCCTCCAGTCCTCCTACTTCCTTGAGGAAACGCACTCTAGGCTTCACCATCTGGAGCCTAAAGTGCCCAGCACACAACATATTCTCCACAATTATTTGGCAGATAAATTGATAAATGAATGAATGAACAAACAATAAAATTGAAAAAGGACATAGACCATCCCAAAAGAAAGTATTCTTAGTCATTCGTATTTGGTTTTTCAGAAATAAATACATACATCCCAGTGGATTTACTATTATGGAATGGTTGCAGAAAAGCTAGGTGATCCTTCAAGTGTAGTTCAGAGCAAATGCAGAAATATCCTCCAGAGCTTCCCTGTTAAGAAATATTTAAATCTCTTTTGGAGAGGGAACTTCTGCCTCCTAAGGACTTATACCCCTAATGAATAGTTCTGAATATTAGGCAAGTCTACATAATTTTATTCAGTATTCAGTTCTATAAGGCCACCTGGAATAATTCTAGGACCCTTTTCCCTTCCAGCTTGTCATATTTTCAAAGTCAGGGTGTGTAATTTCCTCTGCTCCTTGGAACTTGCTCATGTGGTCTAGCTTCAAGCCTTCCATTCCTTCTGGTTGCTCAGCCATTGCTCAATGTCCTTGAAAATACTGCTTGGCTTTTGCTTTGACTGAGATGAGTTCATGATCCTTAAACACACAATACCTTTTTTGGCAAGTGATAGTAGAAAAGACCAAGCAGCAAGGGAGATGCCAGGCTGTGATCCAAACATGTCTCAGACAAAGCCTAAAAAGGATAATCTGTAGGCACCTATTAATCTGTTGGGTCTCAGTCCTCACAGGACCTGAGCTCTTCTCCTTTTGATAGTAACACCGGAAACCATCTCACCAGACAGAAAAAGATGAAGAACATCAGGCACTTGCCTTGTTTCTTTCTAAACTGACTTTCCATCACTTGGTGCTTCTGTAGTTCTGTAAACTGGTTTTTCAGCCTTGTGAGGGGAGAGAGAATTGTAGACATGGTTCACAAAAGTCCTCATTAATTACTTCCAATATTTAGGGAATATTCTCTGTCATACAGTATGCCTCTAGGTGTTAGAAAAGCTGAGTTGAAAAGGCTCCATCCCTGCAATTAAAGAGGGTCTAGGAAATTTGGGGAGAAAGATATATAACTATATGCTACAATTCAAAGAGTTGCCTATTACCACAAAGAAGAAGAGGCATGTTGGAGGAGAAAAAAACACAATTAATTGTGCCTGTGGGACTAAGGAAGACTTGAAAGATAATTATCATTTATTGAGAACCTGTCATGCCCTTGACACTTTTGCTAAATGCTTTACTTGTTTATATCATATGCTACTGATAGCAATTTTATTAGGAATGTATAATCATATATATTTTATAGGTAAGGGAGCTGAGGCTCACCCCTCATTCATTCAACAAATAATACTTGAGTGCAGTATATGTATTAGGTCCTATTTTAGGCATTCAAGATATATCAGTGTCCTCTAAAAGTCTCTATTGTAGGGAATGATACAGTCTCTTGTTACATGCTTACTAACATGTAAAAAATGTGCAATTTCAGATTATCAACACACTATAGATAAAAATGAGATAGGATAAGGAGATAAAAAGAATCTGAGTTGAGTATCAGGGTGGCTGTTCTCATAGAATTGTTAAAGAAAACTCCATTAAGGAGGTGCTATTTGAAGAGAGATCTGAATGAAATGAGAGAGTAGGCCAGACAAAGATGTGGGGAAATCAAGTTCCAGGTCTAGGGAGCAGCAAAGTCTTAGCTGGATTCAAATCCAGGGCTGTTAGATCTCAAATTTTTCCACTATTAAGCTCTATCATCAGATTTGACTCTCCAAGACTGAGTGGGCCTAAATTGAAGATTGTGGGAAGGGCATTCCAAGTGGGGAAGGGGAGAGAGAGAGAGAGAGAGAGAAGACCAAGTTCAGGATTCTGAGAAGTTCTGACACTTTGCCAACAATAGGTTATTTCCACAGATTCCAGAAAGGATCTTGAGCACTAAGTGGCTTGGGTTATGGTCTCTTCCCAGTGTGAAGTTTGGAGACACATGACATTCCACACCCAGTAGCACATGCTGTTTACTGTTCTGTCTTCTAGCATCTTTGCATCTCAGTGTTTTCACACAAGGAGGCAGAAGACCCTGGTTTGAGTCCTCTTGGACCCATGCAGCAATAATTGTACTTGGAAAGACATGGCTTGGAAGTCAGACAATCTTGGGCTCTGCTAGGTCATGCCTTAGATCAAAGACCCATCACACACACTGCACCATTGGTGCTCACAGAGTGTGAGGTAGAGGCATAGAGATTAGAGTGTGAAGCCTGGATCTGCTTCTTTCCAGCTCCAAGACTTTGGCAGAGTTACTGACTTTATCTGGTGTTCAGTGTTCTTTATAATAAAGATGATAATATGAAATCTCATAGGGGTAATATGTTGTTTACAGACAGTAATACATACAAAAGGCCAAGTGCAGTTTCTGACAGTCACCTTTGCTTAGAAGTTGTATTGTCACAATTAATACTATATATGCGTACTTTTTCCAAAACATCCAAATGAGTCGTTTTTCCCATTGGCAAAATGGGGATATTGTCCCTTACCTTTGGACCGCTATGACAATCAAATGAGAAAATCTTGTGTGAGCACTCTGCAAATTGTGAAATGCTACACAAACCCAAGAGTGTTTTATTGGAATGTACATATGTATGGATTTCCAAAAAGTTAGTTGTGAGAACAATATGTCCTCTTCTAGTTCATTGGCTCATTCGTTCACCTATTTATTTCATATACTGAAGGCCTGTCCTAGGTGCTAAAGAGGGACCAAGGTAAGACAAATGTGATCTCTACAATGAAGAGCAATTTAGAATGCCTGAGAATTCTAGGAACATCTTCATATCTGTGTCTTTTTAGCTGTTCTTAGAATATAATTGAATTATTTAAAAAATAACTCAAAATGCCTTCTAACTTCATTTTGATTCTTGAGTTACGTTGTACTTAAGATGTTTTTTAACTAGAAAAATAACTTTGTCCATCGTGCACTTTCATTTTAAAAATGTAAATATTTTAGGATTTGCACATTAATTTTTGATTGAAGGCACAAAGTGCCTAGAGGGTAGAGCAGTGACTTTTGCTTCGTTTGGCTTGTACTCACTTAAAAATGAGGTTTTAGATATGGTACTAATAGGTGGTCAATCTCTGCAGAAGATTAGTGTGCGGGCCCAATGCCATTGAGGTAGAAATCCAGCCCATATGGAAGCTGCTTGTTAAACAGGTAACTAACTGTTTTAATCTGTTTTTGAAAAAATTACTTTTGGTTGTTTACTTTTTACTGCTTGGTACTCAGGGGAATTTTAGGCAACACATGGATACTTTGATCTGAACAAAGTCTGTGCTTCATATAACTTCTTTTTGTTATTCCCTTTTTGTCTTTAGTCTATGCTTTTCCTGTCCATAGAGGTTTTCTTTTCTTTACTTTTCTCTCTCTTTTTTTTGACATTTCAATAAATATATAGTTTTTATTCCAGGATTTTTAAAAAGATTTATTTATTTATTTTAAAGAGAGAGAGTGAGAGAGAGAGAGAGAGAGAGAGCGTGTGCACACAAGTGGGGAGAGAGGCAGAAGGAGAAATAATCCCAAACAGACTACCCACTGAGCATGGAGCCTGTTATGGGGCTCAATTTCATGTTCCTGAGATAATGACCTGAGCCCAAATCAAGAGGCAAACATTTAACCAACTCAACCACCCAAGCACCCCTATGCCAGGATTTCTAACTCGTCCTTTCAATAACAACTTGTTTTAAAGTAAAAAATACTATCCCAGTGTGAGAGACAGATTCCTGTTTCATTATTTCCTTTTTTCTTTCTTTCTTTCTTTTTTCTTTTTTTTTTTTTTTTTTGTCTTTTATGTTTTTGATGGTGGTTGTAATGCTGGTGGTGGTAGGAGTAATGTTATTACTTCTATGATCTTTCTGACTATTTTAAATGTAATGCTTTGGTCTTTCTCATGTTACTCTATCTTATTAATTTTTTGAGAATGACTTTTTCTTTGTTAATAAACCTATTTATTTTTTTGGAATATTTTCTTTGTATGCTTAGAAGTTATTATTATTAATGGTGGTGGTGGAGGCA
The DNA here is from genome assembly GCA_004023965.1 of Spilogale gracilis. Lineage (NCBI taxonomy): Eukaryota > Metazoa > Chordata > Mammalia > Carnivora > Mephitidae > Spilogale > Spilogale gracilis. Next base: position 32,323 of record PITA01017024.1, on the reverse strand, counting down.
GTGGCAGTGGTGAGCTCCCCTTAAGTGGGCCTTCCCCTGCCTCCATTTCTCTCTCTCTCTGTGTTCATGCACCTTCCTGGATGGCTCTGAGTTTGCCTGCCTCTTAGTGGTCCCCATGGCTCTCAGTTCAGAACCAGGGCCTCTCCTGAGGGTTGGGGTTCTGTTCCCCAGGATCTAGTAGACATAGGCCTTGAGCCAGTTGGGATTTGGCTAAGTTCACAGGTGCACCATGAACTCTATTGTTTTCTATTCCACCCTTTGCTAGGGAACAACTGCTGGTTGGGACTTTTCGTGGCCTCTGCTCTGGGGCAAGGGAGCAAGCCTGGTTTTGTCCCCTGCCAATTGTGGAGCAGTGTTGGTCTTAGTCCCCACAGCACTGAGCTCCTAGCCATGACTCTCCAGTACTTATGTGGAACCCAGTGGGCTGATTGTGCTAGCTTCCACTCCCTGCTGCATATTTCTGATCTATTTCTAATTAGCAATGATGGACATTTTGTTTAGCATGTCATGTTTTTCAAAATAATGTTTTATTAGACTTTTTTTTTAGAGTAATCTAAGGTTCACAGAAAAATGGATTGGAAGCTACTGAGATTTTCTCATTTACCCCATTCCCCCACATATGCACAGTTTCCTCCATTATTAACAAGCAGGATGCTTTTTAAACTTCTTATTTGTGGGGTACCTGGTGGCTCAGTTGTTAATTGTCTGCCTTCAACTCAGGTCATGATCCCAGAGTCCTGGAAGTAAGCTCCATATCTGGCTCCCTGCTGGAGAACCTGCTTCTCTCTCTTCCTCTGCCTGCTGTTCCCCCTGTTGCACACTCTCGCTCTCTCTGTCAAAAAAATACATACAATCTTAAAAAAAAAAAAAAAAAAACTTCTTATTCATTTGCAAACTATTAAAGATTCTCTCAAGTATCAATTTGGTCTATTTTAAAAGGAGTGGTAGTTGGGCTCCTGGGTGGCTCAGTGGGTTAAGCCTTTGCCTTCGGCTCAGGTCAAGATCTCAGGGTCCTGGGATCGAGGCCCACATTGGGTTCTCTGCTCAGTGGGGAGCCTGCTTCCTCCTCTCTCTCTGCTTGCCTCTCTGCCTACTTGTGATCTCTTTCTCTGTCAAAGAAATAAATAAAAATCTTTTAAAAAAAAGGAGTGGTAGTATTTTCTCCACCTACTTACTAAGTCTTTAGTAGGAAAAAAGCAGATAAAACTATTCATATTTGGTTTCAAAAGAATATTGAATGAGGGAGCTAAATTAATTATGATGGTATTGTTTCTTATACAAGAAGTATTTAACCAATTTTCTACTGAGTTTATATAAACTAAAAATCGTATTATCATTAGTGCATAATCTACAATTAGAGCATTTTATGCCAAACAGACAGAAGAGCTATAATTTGCAAGGAAAGCATGTTGCAATGGAAATAACAAGAAACACTAAGGAATGAAAGCTTTGTTAATGTATAAAATACATCCAAGGGTTTAAGGAGCTCTTAAGATACAACCTATTAACTTGTTAACCAGATGTCAGTTCATTTTCAGGACTAAAGGAAAAGTTTATTTAACATGTAAGAGAATTATATAAAGTAGAGGTAAAAAAGAGTGGCACCAGTTTTAGATAATATTTCATCTAATTCATAATCATCATAAAGAGCACTTCATCTAGAAAATAATCCTTATTTTGCTCAGATGAGCTCTTTAATTCACACTATGTGTATACATCATATGACTCTAGCCCCTCAGGTTTGCTCTCTCTGCTCTCATTAATAGTGGGGTTAAGGGCTTAAAAAAAGTTAAAGGTGTTATAAAGAGTCCAAAAACTATGAGCATGGATGGCCAGCTTTGGGCTGGAGATAGATTCTGCCCGTGGTTTTCACCACAGGTACTTGTACCTGTTCGAGGTCAGCCCTGTGTTGACTTGCTTGACTCTCAGAGCATCTTGTTAAGACCTGAGACTTGAAGAGTCTGTTATTTTTAAATGACCTGGATACAAGTGCAGTCTTGCATTTTCCTCACACACCTTGACTCAGTCTGCAGCATGTGATCACGTGAAAAATGCAATAAAAATGGTCAAAGTTGAAGTTTGTTTTAAAAAGAGACTAAATCATAGTTCTCCTCCATTATGGATAAATACTCTTTAAAAAGATAAGTTGTTAGATTTTGTTATTGATAAAATATTTTTTCTTTTGTTCTTTTGTTTTTAAATATTTTATTCATTCATTTGAGAGAGAGAGAGTGAGCAAGAACATGAGTGGGGGGAGGGGGCAGAGGGAGAGGGAGAAGCGGGATCCTTGCTAAACAAGGGGCTCAAAACAGGGCTCCATCCCAGAACCCCGGGATCATGACCTGAGCCAAAGGCAGACACTTAACTGACTGAGTCACCAGACAGCCTTAAAATATTTTTCAAAATTCAAAATAAATAAGAATGATCAAGGTGTGGCCAGGCTCTGAGTGCTTAATATAACTTTGCTTCCACCATAGCACATTCTCTGTGCTTGACATTGTCTCTACCAAAATTGAGTTCTTTTTTTTTTAAAGATTTTTTTTATTTATCTGACAGAGAGAAACACAGCTAGAGAGGGAACACAAGCAGTGGGAGTGAGAGAGGGAGAAGCAGACTTCCTGTTGGGCAGGGAGCCCAATGTGGGGCTTGATCCCAGGACTCGAGGATCATGATTGAGCCAAAGGCAGATGCTTAACAACTGAGCCACCTGGGTGACCCCCCAAATTGAGTTCTAAGTGAATTCTTAAATATTAGAGATAATTGTGTGTTGTATAAAATCAAAAAAAAATTCTATAAAGAAATGACATCATTCTGATTGCCTGTAATGTCCATGCAAGTGACTCAAATGCAGTTTTTGTACCTACAGGTTTTAAATCCATTCTACGTGTTCCAAGCCTTTACCCTAACTTTGTGGCTATCTCAAGGTTATGTAGAATATTCTGTGGCCATCATCATCTTGTCTGTTCTCTCCATTGTCTTAAGCGTGTATGATTTGCGACAGGTAAGAGCTGAAATCACATTGGGATTCAATTTAGCTTCTGGTGCCCAAACAGCAAAACCTGCAGGATTTCCACTGAGAGCAAGGAGTTGCTTTTTTAAACTAGTGTCATAAAGCAAAAAGCAAGGTCTTACTCAATGAGGGATGTCAGGAAGCACTTCAGGACTGGCAGGTAGATGAAAATGTCCTTGCAAAGTCCAATTATCGACTGAAGGCAGAATGGCATACTATGTTTGGAAGGACTCTGAGTTTGTGTCTGAATATGGTAGAAAAGAATGCTGTGATGGATTAATGATGCCAGCATAGTAACTTTCCATTATTCTTCATCTTATAGCCATTTAAGACCTCCGTTAAAAAAAAAAAATCAGTCTTATAAATGATACAACAATGCATTCTGAAATGAAATTTTCATGAATACTACTTATAATTCTACAGTCCCTGCAAGTCTCAGCTTCCCACAACATCTTTCTAGAAAATGTTCTGCAACTTTGCTTGAGTCATCTGGCTGACTCATGAGGCCACTCCAAAAAGTTGTCTTGCTGTATTTATTGTACATGTTTTGAAGACTTGAGTGTAGAATTAGCTTTGTATTCATGGCAGGCGGATGGTGGCACAGCACAATGGGTCCGAGTCAGCCACTGACCTGTTGAAACCATCTCATCTCAAACTTCATCCTTCATTGAGAGGGAAGGAAACCAAAATCCAGAGAGTTTGTTCCAGGTCAGAAAGTGGGTTTCTGAGAGAGTCAGGGCGCCTGGCTCCTCATAAAATGAAATTCTACGACATGGACAATATCTCATCAGCAGAAAGCTAGTACCACAGCTGGGGATGGAAGAAAGAGAGAAGAGATGAATTCTAGATGTCTGAGGAGTAAGCTCTGGGCACATGTCAATAAGGCAGACATGGGGTGTTGACACAAGTCACAGTGACACAAGCATCACTGAAAGAGACCTTTTATTGTAACTCTCTTTCAGTCACTCAACAAATATTAGAGCTAATATTGACTCTTTATCTGGTTTAGATCCTGCAAATTTTGAGTTATGAAATGTTGGATGAGAAATGAAAGAGAGGCAATATGTAAAAAGTTAGAAAACAGGATCTAAAAATGAGAAGTTAAATGAATGGACATTCTACCAATTAGGGAGTGAGGATGATAAGGACTTTGTTTTGCTTATTTGTTTTTTTTTTTTTCTTTCTTCTTTTTAAAAATGAATGCCAATGAGTGTTTTTTTTACAAACTAATTTAAATTATGAAAATACTAATAGTGACCCATAAACTGCCTTTGGTGGTGGCAAATACTTTCTTCCTGACTGCCAAGTCAGGGGGAAGAGTGACAGTCTTTTTGGTGAAGTCTAAGCATTTGAACAAAAGCATGAAAATAGACACCAGGACAATAAAAGATCTGACACATACTGCCAGCCACAATAGGAAACTATAGTGTCCTAAGCTTTTACCTTGGTCATATGATAATGGTATATAATATGAAGCCCACAAATACAATTTCTAGTTTCCAGATTTTGAGAAATCTTTGCTTTACTAGACTATCTAATTTGATACCTGAAAGCCATTCATACACTTTCTACCTTAAGTCAAACATCAATGAATATAGTCCTACCCCCATGTCCTTCATTCCATTGGGGAGACATCCACATAAGCTCACCTGAATATATCATCACAAACCATCTAAGTGTTCTCAGGAAAAATACAGAAATCTCTGAAGACGTTTGTGGCAGGGAGATCTTATCTAGTCAATTTAAAAATCTCCCCCTTATTGCTCCTATTTGTGTTACTTGACGCTATTATAATCAGCTTCATCATCTATAAGAGGTGTGTGTGTGTGTGTGTGTGTGTGTGTGTGTTGATGTTACAGTTGAGAGAATTAAATGAAACCATAAATTTGAGTATTTATATTCCTGTTACATACTAGAGGCTTACCAAATATTAGTTCTTGTTATCACTGGTATTACTGTTGTTGTTTTTATTATTATGTCTGGAGTGGGGAAGGTTGGCAACGTACAGATGGGGGAGGGCACAGAGATGGAAGGGAGGAGCCCTATAACGTGAACAAGGAAGCATCATGGGACTATGGGGACCGGGCTGCTAAGAACCACTGGCTCACTCATTGTATGACTCTTGGACTTTGTTTTCCCTGGGTTCACTTTCCTCAGCTGTAAATGGTGGAGGCTATCCGCTATTTTTTTTGGTCTCACCATGAGGGTTCTATTATTTTGCCTAGGCTACAAATAAGTACTGAAAAGGAGCCCTTGGAAATTTTAGAACACTAGTAAGAAATTTTCTGACCATGAGAAATCTGAGAGCATGCATTACAGCCTGAAGTCAGTTCCTGTTGGACCCTATTAGGTGTTAGCCTACCTACCAGATAAACAACTCAGGTCAGGACGTATACAAATAAAAAAAACCTATTTAAACTCTTTTTTAAACTCCTTTTTAAAAATGAATGCCAATGGGTGTTTTTTTACAAACTAATTTAAATTACAAAAATATTAATAGTGACCTATAAACTGCCTTCGGTGGTGGCAAATACTTTCTTCCTGGCTGCCAAGTCAGGGGGAAGAGTGACAGTCTTTTTGGTGAAGTCTAAGCAGTTGAGAAAAGCATGAAAATAGACATCAGGACAATAAAAGATCTGACATCAAATCATGAAATGGATATATATTATAAATATTTACCAGGAGCTCATAGAACCCAAGAATATAAAGTATAGCAGACTTTAACAGGGGCTGGATCCATGAACTTGGGTTACTTTCTCCAGTCTTCTATTCTTTGAGAGGCATGAAATTAAGTACACGTATTTTGGGGCTAGTGCTCTCCCTCCCTCCTCTTCTCTGATAACTGAGAGCACCCAGAGCTCTGGCAGCCTGCAACTATTTTGTTTCATGTGTCTCTCTCCTTCCACTGACATACATAGTTGGAAGAGGGGTTACTTGACTCTGTAGAAGTCAGTTTGTCGACAGGAATGATGCCAACGTAACTTTTTGCCTGGGATCCAAGCCTAAGGGCTTGACGCTGTCTGTTATACTCTGTCAGGAATGTGATCTGAGAAATGCTGCCTGCCTGGGACCACAGTGGCTACTTGTGACCTCTGTGTGGGGACAAAGAGGGAAAACACTAATGCAGGGAAAGAGCAAAAAAAAAAAAAAAAAAAAGAGCCAATGAATGGCTTGCTCCTCATAGCATCTCCTCTTCCTGTTTGGATCCCTTGAGAACCCTGGCTTCACTTCCCATCTTAAGTTCCTCCAACATCCCTGCCTCTTCACAAATTCTCATCTGCTTAAGCCAACTTAACAAATTTCTGTTACCCTTAACCAATGGGTCCCAAGTAAACGTGGTGTCACCACATGCTATGTTACGCCCCCTGGAGTGTTTCCACTTATCTACCCCGACTTGAATACTGTTTTTGTTCTACACATTTCCCATCTTCAGGTTTAAGACAAATTTCAGTCTCTCCTTTAAAATTTCTTTACAATGTCCATTTCTTCATTTAGAACTTAGGTATAACTGTCTTCAGAAAAAGAGAAAAGAAATATAGAGATTTCTGTGTAGGAATTGGGGAGTTACAGAAAAACTAGGTTTGATTCTTCACTCTAGAGGGCAATGTTTCAGTGAGAGAATTACTCAAGACTTCTAAGGTCTTGACCTATGAAATCAAAATATTCAGGGTAAAAAAGGAATCTACTCCTTTTTAACAGTTTCATAACAGGTGGTTGCTATGCGTGCTAAAAGCTTAGGGGCAGTAATTCCAGAGGAATCCACTAAAGGACAAATTCAAGCACTAGGACCCACATACATCTGTGTAGTTATTTATTTATTAACGTCATCATCAGCTGGACATATTTTTCTCTCTACTCTATAGGATGTACAGAAGTATTAGTTTATATGGAAATTTATTTATATATTTATTAATTTGTTTTATGAAAACAGGAACATACTTTGTATATTAATCCAGAACTTGTATTTTTCACTTTTTCAGTACGTATAGTGGCCATCCACCAGGTAACTCAATAATTGTAGACCATGTTTAAAAATAATGGTGTGACATTCCATGTATATCATAGTTTATTCAACCATCCTTTAATTTATGGAAAATAAGAGGTTTCCGCTCCACTTTTTGCTGCAAGTATGCTGAATTACACACAAATACAGTATAGATGTGTCCTTACATATTAGTGTTCACATTTTTTTTCTGCAAAGCAACCAAAAGCCAAGTTGTTGAATCAAAAGATACATGTATTTTGGGTGTTAGTAGATACTGAGATACTGTTTTCTTCAAATAAAATAACAGCAACATACGAAAGTATCCATTTCCCCAGAATTTGGTGTTATATATCGGTGTTTAAAATTTTTAAATCTAACATATTTTTTAAAAATTGTGTCCCATCGATGTTTTAATTTACATTTTGCTGATTATTAGTGAGATAAGACACAGTCTTCTCTAACAGATATTTGCATTTTTGTTTTCTATTTACTGTCTCTTTTATCCATCACACATGTGGAAAAGTTTCTTTTTTTTTTTTTAGTCCATCTTTTTTCTTTTGACCTTGACTTTCCCCAGATATTTAAAAGTGTGTGTAGTCAAACATGTTTTTCTTTTCCTTTTCTGGGTTTCTGGGTTTCCTGTTTTGCTTATCAAGTTCTCCTTTCCAAAAGTAGGTATGCTCTGTTTTTCCATTTGTAGTTTTCTTAATATTTACTTTAAAATCCTTAATGAATCTGAACATTCAGGTTCTACATCTTAATAATCCCTAAATACCTTTACTTAAATAGTGACTTGCCTGGGAACTTTACTTGAAGGCAGTACTGCCAAAGAGTTCTTTAACAGGGAGACATGAATTCCATTAGCAGTTCCTCCTTAACAAAAGCTTATCTGACTCACCCTGTAAAACAGCTGGTAACACTATGCGGAATAAGCCAGTTTTCCAAAACTATCTTTGCAGTTGAAGTCACAAATATGCAACAACCAATATTTCTTTAGCACTTCACAATTTGCAATGGGTAACAGATGAGCTTGTGGAGGGCAGGGCAAACTCTAAAATGATACACTTGTGATTGTTGCATCCTCCCAGGGACACGGAGGGACAGGAACACTCAGGGAGGGGAAGTGACTTGTTCAGGCTTGCCCTGTAATGGTGACTCTACAGACCGTGGCCCCAGGTTTCCTGATTTCCAAGTCAAGTACTTCACACTGTCCCACTGAGCAAAATTTCAAAGCGACCTATAAGTTTCCTTGCAGCTGTAAATGATTGTTTGATAATTTTATTACAAAGAGATGGGGGAAAGGGGTTGCCAGGAATGGAAGGGGCATCTCTGGCCCTCTCCAAATCCTGCTAAACAAATACCAGCCTTTGAAAATTGCAAGAGGGGAGCCGGTGTGGACAGGAGCAGAATAAGCTGTCTTCATGCATCTACCCTAGCCCCAAATCATGCCGCAAACAGAGAAGACGGTAGCCTAAGCCAAGAAACACCCCATGGCAGCCCCTAACAAGTTTGGTGCAGGTGTGAGTGCAAGTCGAGTTGGCGTTCGGCTGGATTTACACGGAGCTGTATGGCACACAACATCGCTGGCTTCGCAGGCCGCTGCTAGAGAGAGTATTCTGATCCACAGCGTGTTGGCTTCAGTCAGAGATGAGCTGGGCTCAAAAGATGCCTGAGTTATGCCCTCCTTCCTCATCTCTGGAGGAAACCCAGCCACAGCAAACCAGGGACACACAGCAACAGAGGCCGAGTAATAGCAACATGCAAATTAGTCTTGGAAACTTATCCTGGTCCCACTAAACAGGAACTGGAGAAACTAGAGGGGGCCTAATGAAAATCAGGCAGAGAGCTTCCAAATCTCCGCAAGCATCACAGCCCTTGCTTTCTCCTAACTGGTTGGTTGTCATAGAAACCTGTGTTTGTAGAGTTTCCCAGTACATTAGCTCAGAAAGGATGCTTACATTATCCTTCTCCAGTGTTGTTGGGAGAAGCAAAATAATTCAGTTCTGTTAAATAAATGTTTGCTGAGGGCCTACTATGGTGTAGACTCCTGGGGTACCTGGATGAGTACTTGGCTCTTCTTTGAACTGTCTGCTTCACAGGGGAGACCTTGACAAGAAAACAGCTGTAAGGGAATGTGATCGGTTCACTAATACAGGTGGAAACAATTAATTCTTTCTGGGGATGTTAGAGACTTACGGAGTGGAGGTGACATTTGAGCAGGGCTTTATGTGAAGGATTCGAAAGAGTTTCTAATAGAAAACCTGGGTGAGCATTCCAGGTAGTAGCTTGAACCAAGACGTGGAAGCATGGGAAGTTTCGCAGAATGCTAAGTCTGATGAATAAATCCGGCTTGGTGCCATAATGAGTTCTGAGAGTTACAGTCAATCATTATGAACTCATACTTCACCACTTCCAAATGTGTTGATTATGATCCTCTTAAGCTAGGTTGAAGTTATCATGGCATTGACTAAAGAGTCTGCTAAGCAAGAAAGTAACTTAAGGAAATTTATAAGGAAGGTTATTTATCTTCTTAAAGGAAAAAAGTTATTTTCAAGCACTTTAGGAGAATATATTCATCGACAGAAAATGCTTTAGAGTAAGATGAACTGGGGTTTTATTGCCAGTCTTAATACTTAGTAAATAAATGATTGTAGGCAAGTTACTTTAACATTTTCAAGCCCCTATTTTGTCTTGGTTTTAGTTTTGTTTAGATTTTATTTTATTATGTGTACATTGGAGATGATAACACTTTCATCATTGGATTAGTTTGAGGAGTAAAAAAAAAAAAAACAATCAAGCAATACATTCCAGGTGCTTACCAACAATGCCTGGCTCAGAGTAGTTGCTTAATGTTCTAAACCGTTTAAAAATAATAATGTGAGTCATTATAAACGGTGGGTATTGCTTCTATGAAGACTTGGGGGCTTTGAGTAAATCTCTGATAAGTAAAATAAATCAGTATCAGACTATGTTCAGTTTTGGAAGGTAACCGAAAATGATTCCGTTTAATGACCCTTGTTTAACGAGAGGGAACAACTTATAAAGTGAAATTTCTTGTATTGGGGTACATGGTTGGTTAGTGGCTAAAACTGACCTACAACTTAGGAATCCTGACTGTATCCAATTATCTTGCCACAGAACCCCTGCTGACTTTCTCACTATTTATCCATCATTAAAATGGATGCCCTCCTTGGAAAGCCTAAGGAAGTCAAGTTAGGGCCCTGAATATGTACCTAACAAACAGTAATATCACTTCATCCACTCAGTTGGTCCAAATGTTTGAAGTGTAGTTTTTTATAAAAAACTGAAGTAAACAATAAATTGTTCTATATAAGTAAAAACACAGAACTTAATATATTTCTCAAGAGGAAAGTTACATGATTGTGTGTAATGCTTGTCTTAGTCTGGTGACATTGGCTACCGTTGGCTAAAAATCATCACTAGGACAGTTAAAAATAATTTACCCTAACATCTGAAAGGAAAGTTTTTTACTTGGGTTAAGTTGGGCTGTGTTTCAGTACTGTTGACAGTATTCAGATCCCTTCTAAGTATCCAAGTGAGTGGGGCGGGGCCTTCCAGGAACCCCCGCTGATGGTGCCCCCTGCAGTCGATATGGGGAACTGTGGACAACATGTCTCTCACCTCTCTGCTTTCCTGTCTCCTGAGTTTTTCCAGGAGACTCTGCCTCCACTTCTCCAGGCTGCTTCCATTTCCTCCACTCTGCACAGGGTCCTATCTTCATGAATTCCACCCAAGTGAATCTTCCCAACTGATGCACTTAGACAACTGTTTTTCCAGCAACAACTTTTTAATTAAACAGTAATACTAATTGAGCTCTTACCATGGTAATGAGTACTATCCAAAGGGAGAACTAAGATAAGCACTAACTAAATTTTAAAAGCCGTCTGCAATAGAAACTGCTATTGTCTCCACTTTCAGATGAGGAAAAGGGAGTTAAAGAGGCTGAATAATGCCCAAATGAAGGCAACAGGTTTCCAAATGGAGCAGCGTGGCTCCAGTCTGCAGAATTCCCCAAGATGAAAATCCACCCGTTCATAAAGGAAGGGATGGCCGTTCCACGTAAAATCAAAACACAACCCAAATATTCCCAGGCTCTTGCAGTGGAAAGATCAAATTCAGCTTCGTTGTTTTATAGACAGGGAAACAGTTACCAAGAGGGAAAGCAACCTGTTCATGGTCTTGTTGTTTTTCCTCTGCTTCATTGTGTGACCTCAAGAAGTGCAGCCTCGGGGCCTTAGCATTGGTCCTTGGGCGTGATGGTTGTGCATTTTGTTTCCTGGAATTAAAATAGTGTTAAATGAATTAGCATATTTATTTCTACAGTTTGGAGGTTGGTTAGGGTAGGGGTCGGGGTAGGGAAGCAGAAGCATCAAAAGTAGAACTTGAATCTTTGCCCACAGTCACTTTGGCTGTGATGGCAGGCTCTGTATTTATTGTATTGAGATGATGTGGTTTTTGAGTTATGGGCTATCCAGTCTTTAACTGTGAACTTTGAATTGGCAGCAATCAGTTAAACTTCACAACCTTGTGGAGAATCACAACAAGGTCCAGGTTACAGTCATCGTAAAAGGCACAGGTAAGTGATATGCTCTGTCAGCTTCAGCATCCTAATATTTCAGGGTGGAATCAGTCTCATTGGTTATTGATTATTAGTTGAGGAGGAAAATATTCTCTGATTAAACCCAGGACTAGGGCTAAAGTGAGGCAAATAGGCTTCTAAGATGCAAAACTTGAGGAAAGATCATGCTAAAGTTCGTCTGCATTTGCAGGACCCAGAAGGTGAGCACCTTACTGAATTTTATAACTTGGGTACTTTGCATGCCTTACCCTAATGGAACCACTTCCACCCAGCATCTGAGTTGCTTCCAATTCCCTCTGCCTTCCATACTTCACTCATTTGAATGTTCCTGAGTAAGCCATCTTAAGGCTCTTTGAATTCCCCTACTAACTATCCCAAAGAGACCCCAAATCATAACATGTCAATCTGTTATCCAGAATCCAGGGCTGAATATTTCTTGCAAATTGCTGGCTGGACACCTGGCATTTTTCTCTGGACTTAGCCTGGGGTAGGATGGCCATGGCACTTTGCAAGCATGAGGAGCTACACTCCAGGGCAGCTCAAGCTGTCTGGACGGTTTGCACTAGGTCTCAATCCAAGGGTAGAGTGACACAGGGAGTCAAGGAGCCCAGCCTCAGCAAGTAAGCAGCAGCGAAGGGGCATCTCTCAGATGGCAGATACCCTGGAGTATCTCCTGTGGACAGAGAACTGTCCTAAGTACTAAGATCGAGAGGGAGTCTTGTTACTCCTCTAATCTTTAGCTATGGCCATGGAATCAAGTCCCTAATCCTGGTTTCTGTGATTTTGCAAATGAGCAGAAAGGAGCTAGAGCTGGTGAGTGTATAGGGTGGTCCTTGGTCAATAGATTGGTTAAGAGTTCTCAATCCATTTACATTTTTCAATAAATATAGGAAAAGATCAGCCAGTCATGGAATCTTTGCTGTTGTGCAGGTTTGCAGGAGCTGGAATCCCGTCTCTTGGTTCCTGGAGATACTCTTATTCTTCCAGGAAAATTCTCATTGCCATGTGATGCTATTCTGACTGATGGAAGCTGTGTGGTGAATGAAGGCATGCTCACAGGTAGGCTGTTGTCATGGAGCTTCTCCTTTCCTGTCCAACACCTACGCCAGGAGTTAGCAAAGCAGATCAGCATATCCTCACCCGCTTTATACCAGCCTCATAGTAAGATGTGGGGAGATAGGTGAGGGGAACACGACTAGGCTATTGGTGCACATAGAGACTCCATATATGCTAATAGGAAACATTTAATAATTTAAGAATCAAATTACAATAAATACAACATTTATTAATAGAAGAAAAGTCTAATACATGTGACTGATTCGTTTCCTGATGAATGGGGTGATCTGGGGCTTTGGTTCAGAGGTGGGTGAATGCATAAGACTATGATATCTTCATGAACATGAGCATGGTTTACACACCTACCCAGACACCACATGACCGGAAACCAACAGCTCTCACACCTGGCAGAATGCAGAGATTTGATCCAACCCTGCTCTCTGTAGATGGGAAACTGAGCCCCAGCTTTCCCTGGGAAGGAGATTCAACTGAACCTTCAAGGAAAAGCCATATAACAGTTCTGTTCTTTAGAATTGTGTTTCCAGTTGATCATACCGAGCAGAAAGCCAGTTTTCTTGTAATAGTTCAAACTGTCATTCTTATTCTCATTTGTGCTTTGTAAACTTCACTTCAATTTATGTAATTGGCAAGGCACTAGATATAATATTCTTTAGTCAAGAAACCCCAAAATACATAGGACATTATAATAGAAGAAACTATACAATAACACAATAGAAAATATTTGTCTTTTGTGCTTATAAACTGTTGTGTTTTTCTGTTTCTGAGTTGCTAAAGACAGGAAAATACACACAAATGCACACCCGCGCATGTGCACACACACACAGATACAATGTTTTTAATATCCCCTAAATGTAAAGAGAATCATTATCGATTCCTAAATTGTTCAATACAAGCAGAATTCACATTAAAAATGGTTCTGCTTAATTTAAAATTAAGACAGGAAAATGTAGTAAACATAAATATGCTCGGTATAATTACAAAATACCCCTTTAGTGTGTTGAAATCTAACTGCCTTATAATGATAGCAATGAGGATTTGCATACTGATCATATCCTTCATCCAGAATGTTGCCATAGTACCCAATGCACAAACCTCAAGCTCAAGAAAAACTGTCCTCCTCACTCCAAGGTAGCCACTGTCTCACATTTCCCAGCAGCCTGCCAGTGAAGAATGGCTCTCTCACTGGCAAAGGAGCATGGCTGTGGGGAAAAAGGGTCTACTGGTTTGGGTGCACAGTTCTTGCCTTGATTCTAGGAAAACTCAGAGTTCCAGAGAAATAGAGAGGGTAAACAATGCTGCTTTTCCACAATTTTCCAACATTGACCTATAATGACCTTAAGAAGTAAGTGACTTTTCCTAGGTTTGTTTCTGGAAAAAGGTCATTACCAGCTAACATCTATGTAACCTAAACACTGATAAAAGTCAACTTTAGAGACAAACACATAAAACAGATAGACATTATTTCTTTCCATTATTTTCTTCAGAAAGATCTAACTTCCACCATGCTTTAAATATGTTACTACCCTGCCTACATAACCCTGCCCACTTATGTACACTATGTGTAAAAATGATCCTGACGAACAATCAGATTATGCTTAGATTCCTGAAACTGCATATGTCTTCCTAGAGCATTTGTCCACAGATGTGACTCAGGTTTCATTTTCTTTTCATGTGCAAACCAGTCCTTTGGATATATAGAAGCCTTTATTTATGCCTTTGCTTAGAAGAAAAATAGCAAATACTCCTGGCATCTCTAGAGCAATTTACATTTTATAAATAACTTTTATAGTATAAAGATGAAGAGCTATTATAATACCCAACTTCCATTGGAGGAAATCCAGGTAGAGAAAGACCAGACTGGTCAGCAAGCAAGTATCAGGGTCAGAGGTGGCTTTTGCTTCCAAACAGGTGGGACTACAGGAGAGAGGAGGATGAGGATTCTAAGAGGGGGAAAGCTGTCATTTCTTGTGCCTTATCATTTTTTTCTCTCAACTGGGTTAGTCCCGCCCAAGGCACATGCCCATTGTAGGATCTTCCTCCTCCTCATCTCCTTAGCTTCACCCTATTGCCATAAGTTCAACTATGCAAGAAATTTAATTTTATCACTACACTTATTTTTAATTTTTGCTCCAAATCTTGCCATCCTTGAGAATAAGCAGTGGTATAAATCCATCATTCCCATCAGTTGGCAGGTCCCTGACCCAAGTCTGGCTACTTGAGTTTGTGCAAGATGCTGAGGAGGTAGGTCTGGTTTAGGGAAGATCTTCTGTCAGTTGCCCTCATTCCACACTCTGGGCTTAGGAAATGTCCCGGGCCTGTCTCTCTGCAAAAAGAAGACAACTGGTACCTTTTGCTCGGTTTTCAGAAACTTTCAGAGTGTGTCCTTATTCTTCTCTCAGGGACACACAATATCTAAGTTTCCTTCGGTTTTTCATCCAACTTCCATTCCAGGGATTTTTATTTAGCTAGAAAAGTAGTAGAGAGAAGGCATAGTGAACAGAAAAGCTTTGTTTTTATTCTCAGATGGTCTCTAAAGTTCATGGCCAAACTTATGAAGGACTTCTGAAACCAAAAGCCTCTGGAAGAAATAAGCCCCTTCAAGTTACAGCTCCTCACAAAGTTATCGAGAGGCAAAAGGGAATAACTACTGTGGGGGAAATTCTATTAATGTTCTGAAATTTCTCTTGGTATAATAGCCATTTTTCTTAATTCTTGCATTCAATAAGCACTGTGCTAATATTTTACATATAGTATTTCATTCGATCTATAACTCTCCAAGGTGGGAGAATCTAAGGCCCAGACAGAATGTCATTTGTCTAAGGTCGCACATTTTAAGTGGTAGAGTTGCTATTTGGATTTGTTTGTTTATTTATTTATTTATTTATTTATTTATTTATTTATTCATTCATTCATTCATTCCATAAATGTATATTAGCTTCTATTTATGGAACAGTCTACTAGGTTCTGGGGATACAGCAGGAAACAGCACACATAAGGTTCTGCCCTCATGGAGGTGGCGGTCTAGTGGGGAGAAATAAACCATGAGAATTGATAACTGACATAAATTTCCATTGACATATTTTCTAACATAAATGCTATGAAGAAGGTAAAACACTCAAATCTAGGCCTTTTGACCTAAGAACCTAGGCCTGAAGCTACTGCCCCTTCCCCCCTCATTCTCTTAGGGGTAATTATGAGAGAGATTGGTAGTATTCACTCAGTCACAAACTCCTCCTCCCTTTACTCATTAGATTTAGTGAGGTATTTGAAATGTGTGTGGGGAAGTGTGCAGAGATCCGAGTTGAGCTTACAGGAATTTCCTGAAGTGGTGATTTCACATTTGCATCCTGTCATATAAGCCTGTAATGAGTTGCTAGGTCAGATCTTTTCTCTCTTCCTTTTTCCTTTGTTCTTGTCTCTCACTTCTCCATTTCTTTCATTTATTCATTCATCCATCCATTTATTCAATAAAGGCTTGGAAATGCGTACTCTGTGCCAGGCTCTGTGTTGTGTGCGGGAGTCACAAAACAAATGAGAGATGACCACTAGCCTCAAACAGCTTACAGTCGAATGGCCCCCGAAATATAAATAAACAAGAGCATGGGATTTCACACGGAGGCACTGGCTCACTGGGGATAAGAGACAGAATCCCACTTGACGGCAACCAGGACCTAGAAGCCAGCAAAGTAGATGATGAGTGTTCTTCCTTCTAAAGCACTCTTCAGACTATTTAGACCTCCAAATATTTGTAGGCAAATCACTCTTTCTTGGGATTCTGAGAAAGGCCAAGCACGAGACTCCTCATTAATATGTGAACAGCGTAAAAGAGACTTGAAAGTCATTTCTGTGTAAAATCATATCTGATTTAAATGCTATCTTTGGAACATTATCTTGAAATGACTTCTATCTCTGGTTGATTGAATGCCTGCCTGCCACCAATACTGAGGGTACTGTATGCATTAGCTATCCACTTATATTAGCCTAAGAATAGATTGTGGATTAATATGCTGTGATTCAAAAGCAGAAAAACATTAGAAATTATCTCTAAGTATCTACTTTTACAAAGGCTGATTTCAAAAACAATGGGGATACAGCAATTTGGAGATTTGTCTAAAAGGTTCTATTCCTTTCCAAAGTCACTTAGAACACATCTGGTAAACCCAGACAAAGAATAAATAGTATAATTGTTTTAAAGAGAATGAGTTAGGGACAATGCTTGGCTAAAAGAATTTCCTGAGAATATTCAAGATCACTAATAAAAATTGTATAGCTTCTTGTACCTTAGGATGTAAAAAATGTACTATGTAGAAAACTAGTTTTGAAAAACCAATCACAGAAAAATCTGGGTCATTGTTTTTATTCAGTTCACCCAGGCATTCAGCAAAAATACGTCTTTGAACCTATTATGTACCAGCAAGGAAAATAAACAGTATAAAAGGTTATAATGGCAAAGTCTTTGCCTTCAGTTATTACCTAGAAGGGGAGATAGAACCTGAATTTGTGTAACTACAGTCAATATAAAACTATTTCCAAATTAGAAATATGACATGTTATTTTGCTAATTGAACATCTAGCAAAAGACTGATGGAATTTTAAACTCGTTCTAGTGCTTTTTAAATCTGGGAGCCAGGAAATGTTATTAGCTTTTTTATTTTGTCTCCGAAATGTATCCTTTTGAATTCTGAGCTAATTTTCTTTGTATTTTAAATAACTTGTATTCCTGCCATCAGGAAAAGTAGAAGAGCAGTACCAGCAGAGTGACAGTCAATAAAAGGATATGCAGTGGCCTAGTTTAGCTGGAATGTGTAGGAAAAAGAGTCAGTGATGCTCAGTTTATGGGGGCTTTGAAAATCTAGAAAGAGAGAGAGAGTTTGTACTTGGGACCCTTTCAAACCTCATCCTGTATATCTCTTCATTTGGCTATTTATCTGTGTCCTTTATCATATCCTTTATGTTAAATGCAAGTATTTTCCCGAGTTCTGTGAGCCACTCTAGCAAATTAATTGAACCCCAGAAGGGGTCTGTGGGAACCTCAGATTTATTAGTCAGAAGCACAGGTGACAATGTGGATTTGCAATTACATCTCAAGTAGGGTGGGGGGGCAGGCCTGGGGGACTGAGTCCTTAATCAGTGAGATCTGATGCTATCTCTAGGTAGATAGTGTCAGAATTGAATTGTATGGAGTTAAACTGTTGGACAACCAGCTGGTGTCACAGAATTGCTTGTTGTGGGGAAAACCCTGCACCCATCTGGCATCAAGAGTGTGTGAGTGAGTGTGGTAGCAGCAAGGGAGACATATAGGAGGAAGGACTGAAGGTTTCTCCCAACTCAGGAGGTCAAGGCAGATTCTGGGTGAAATACTTACTTATATTAAAAAAAGGTAAAAATTGTACCATAGTCTCAAATTATGATTATTAAAATGTGTTTTCTGTCAAGGAGCTAAGCAGTTACAGGTGATCCATTGATAAGACAATCACCATGAGTCAGCTCTTGCCAATGAAGTCTTTGGGACCCAAATGCAAAAATTCAAGAATGAATCAGTGAGGCATATTCCCAGGCAAAAGCAGTAAGGAGTTAGAGAATCAGGCCATGGGAGGGCAGAGCACGGGAAGAGGAGGAATCAGAGGTGATTGTGAGACTGTAAAACTGTCACTCAGCAAAAGTCAGGATATAAAGTCATATAAAGTCAGGAGGACATTTAGTAATGAAAATATTAATATGGATTGTAGATACTGTAGATATGGTGACTTGGGGGATGCTAGTGGGATATCTGGGTTGGGATGAACAGCCCAGCTTTGGGAAATATAGAACAAGAACACAGGAGGGAGAGCAGATGAAGATAGATGTTATTGATCTTCTTAAAAGTGTTAATTAATGAGAATAGAGCTGATATCATCGAGAAAGAAAAAAGAGATGTCTGTTATATTGGTTTCTGTTTTCCACTACAAGCTCCAAAAAGATCATGAAAAATATTTTATAGATTTGATGAGAGCATAATTTCTTGCCCATCTCTGTATTTCTAGGACTCTTTACCTCTATCCCCACACTCAAAGTTCCAGACCCTCAACCATCTTTAGTGCCCAGAGGACAGCATGCTCTTGTTCTCATTTCTTCCAAGAACATTTTCCTCTTCTCCTTGAACTAGTTGACCTCATTTCCTTTGCAGTTGTCATTTATTGATTGTCCAGGACCTCTTTCCTGGTCTTCTCTTTGGGCTAGATTTTCAGATCACCTGGTACTCTGACCAAAATACTTATTTTATTGTATTTTCATTAATTATTTACTGTTCTTTAGTGGCTTGGCCCCTGGGCCTCTGAGGGCAGGATTCTGTCTGTCTTGTTCATTATTATATTCTCAGCACCTAGAGCAGTGTCCGGCACAGAAGAAACACTTAAAAGTTTTCGTTGAATAAGTGGACCAATGGACAAATGAACAAGTATGGACAAATATATACATGCTTAATAGTTCCTTCATTGCCTAGCATAGATCTGGGCTTAAAGAACACTGGTGGGGACATTTAAGTGACAATTCTCTTTGCTGAATTGGCCTGCCATTTAAATTAAAACAGCAAACCATGCAGACCTGGTATGGAAAATATAGGTGGACCTTAAGTAAATATCTGAACTATAACCAGATATTATACCACTGCCTGTATCACCAGCATCCCCGAGAAGTCATCTGACTCAAGGGATGGGCAATAAGATCTGAATAGCTGTGGTTTGTATACATTCTGGAAAGTATCAGCTCTAAATGACTACCTGAGACCACATGGAATCAACAAAAGACAATCTTCTTTAGGAGAAAGTATACCTGTTACAAAGACACCATTGCCCCATGTGGACAACAGCATGGCGTGGAAATCCCACAGCTTGGAAGATTATCGGAAACATGTCCTTTTCTGTGGGACGGAAGTTATCCAGGTCAAGCCATCTGGGCAGGGGCCAGTGAAAGCAGTTGTCTTGCAAACAGGTTGGTAGATTCCACTTTTGTAAATTTAGTCCATTATCAGAGGTGGGGGAGTTGGATTGGGAAAATTTTGTTTGGGAATATGGAGTTTGCTACATTCTAGTACTAATAGCCATACTCATTTCCAGTTGGACCCTTCTTATTCTAAGTTGCCCCCATTTCCAAATAAATGGTTCATTGTTAAAACCCTTGTCTATGATGAAGCATATACAGAGATGAAGATTTCCTCAAAGGCAAGACTATGTTATTGGTTTTTGTTTTTGTTTTTGTTTTTTGTTTTTTATGTCCATATGCTTCTTTTCTTTTCCCTCTACAGTGATTACCAATCATTATTGCTAGAGAACTTTTTCCTTTCAAAGTGCTGCTTGCTAAGCTAGTATTTCAAGATCCTTGCTGGATACCTCCACTTGGGTTCCCTACAGACACTTCAAAGCTGAGGCATCTAAAGGACTCATCCCCTTCTTTCTGTTGACAGCATTACCATCTGGCCAGTCTTTCCACATCACCTTTAACTTCTCACTTTCTCCTATACCAAGTAGGGAACCACATCCTGTTGATTCTACAAATACCTCCCAAGTCCTGTCTCCCTCTATTCATCCCCACCATTGATGTTTTGTCCAGGCCCTTCATCATCTTCTGCCTATTACAACAGAAGTATTCTTTTGATTGTTCCATTCAGCTTTTGCCTGAAATACTTTGTCTTGTCTTTTGTTCAGTCTATCCCTTGATCTGTCACCAAGTCATAATTCTAAAACATATTTTGAGGCAGTTTATGCACACCATGCTCAAAAACTTTTCAAGACTCTTAATATTGTGCCCAGTCTTCCACATGTCATGACACAGCCAACAGCCTCCATGACGTGGTCTTAGCTCACTGCATTCTCCCCTGACCTGAGTTTCTGCCAGCCCACATATGCACAGATTCAAAACATACCTTGCACTTTGTTATCTCTATGCTTTAGTTAGTCTATGATTCAATTATTCTGCCTGATTTTTTTTAATTAAAAATATCAAGTTTTGTTTCAAAGTAGTCAGTGAGCCTAAGAACATCTCTCAGCTAGCTGGTAAGCAGGAGCTAATGGATGGTAATCATGGAAACCACCTGATCTGAGCTTAGCCAATGCTGAGGCAACAGGTTAGAGAAAGCTCTACTCCTTTTCTCCAAAGCCTACAAAGCCATGTTTGAGGAGCCAAGATATTCACGAAGCATAGGAATTAAGGTGTTTCACACTTAACAATAGTGAATTATATCTAGTAGTCAATTTTTTTTGCCAATAACTTAGATATTAATGGGTATCTACAAAGTGCTGTAGGCACTCCTCCCCTTAGGGCAAAGGAAAAAAAAAAAAAACTGTGAGATACTCCTTGACCTTAAAGAAGATTGTGGTTTGGTGCTGGAGACAAGTGGATTTACAGCCAACTAAACAGAGAGCAGTGATAGATGTCATATGATTAAGTATTATAGGGACTCCAAAGAAGGGGAGAAATTATTTTTCATATGAAGTATGCAAAGAGAATTCAGGAAACATTTCTTTGATGAGGTGGCATTTGGAGCCAAACCTGATAGAATCGGAAGGATTTAGCTAATCTTATCAGAGAGCTAAAAAGATCTGTTTCTGCAAAACACAAAGGAAAGAATGCACTGGAGTCTTCTGAGAGTAGTGTTAGTTAAAAGTCTAGCAAGATAGTAGTCCATTGGATTGATGGAGCTTGGAATGCCATACCTAGAAATTTGAACTTATTATAAAAAATGGAGGCTCTGCCATCAGAAAGGATGAATATCCAACTTTTGTAGCAACATGGACTGGATTGGAAGAGATTATGCTGAGTGAAATAAGCCAAGTAGAGAAAGTCAAGTATCACATGGTTTCACTTACTTGTGGTGCATAACGGGTAATATAGAGGACAGTAGGAGAATGAAAGGAAATGGGAAGTAGGGTAATTCAGGGAGATAAATGAAACATGAGAGACTTTGGACACAGAAACAACTGAGGGACTTGGAGGGAGGGGATGGGGGATAGGAGAGCCTGATGGTGGGTACTGAGGGCACCTATTGCATGGAGCACTGGGTGTGGGGCATGGGCAATGAATCTTGGAACACTGAAAAAATAAAATAAAGTAAAAAAATGGAGGCTCCGGAAGGTTTATGAGCATACAAATGACATGTTGAGAGGCACCTATATTAGAGAAATTGCCTGTTTTGTGCTTTCATTTCCTCTTAATTTTTGATTATTTTCAACACATATTTGAGCTTTAAAGTCTTCTTCCCCCAGCAGCTCATCTTCTCTGGTGACTGCATCTGTTGGTTCCTTAGTCTTCTTTTCCCCAGTCTCATGCTTCAGTGAGGAGCTTCACTATGTGAGCCCTGAAACACTGACTCCCAGAACAAGAGATGGAGCAGGGCTAAGTGAATGCCATTTATTGTTCCTGGCGATCTTGTAAGAATAGCAATCATAAAAATACTGTTAGCAATGGTCTTTTCATTCCATATTCAAATGACACATTAACCAATCCTTAACTTGATGCAAACCATTTTGGGTTTGGGGGAAACTGTATTAAAGGACCTTACTCCACCTGCAATTATCTTCTTGTAGGTTACAATACCGCCAAAGGGGACTTGGTAAGATCCATCCTCTACCCTCGGCCTCTAAACTTCAAACTATACAATGATGCCTTCAAGTTTATAGTGTTCCTGGCCTGCCTTGGAGTTGTAGGTTTCTTCTATGCCCTTGGTGTATATACGTACCATGGAGTAAGTATCGGGGGTAAGGTTTTTAATAGCATAGCTTTCTCAAGGAACTTGACCTAAATCAAAAGGACAGACCATGTAGGCGATGAATAGCTCTGTGTTCTGTTAGGTTCTGAAATGGAATTAAATGCCCACTTTTAGAGGGGTGCCTGGGTGGCCCAGTCAGTTAAGCATCCGACTCTTGATTTTAGCTCATGATCTCATGATCTCAGGATTGTGAGATCGAGCCCTGTGTCAGGCTCCACACTCAGCACTTGAGATTCTCTCTCTCCCTTTGCCCCTCCCTCTTTCTTTCTCCCCACTCATGTTTTCTCTCTCTCTTAAAAAGAATAAAAATTATAAATGTCCACTTTTACAGAACTGTGTGCTGCATGGATCCCCACTTCCTTTTAAGCTTCACGGTATCTGGTTTCATTTGAATGTCCCTCTTAATAGTTGTGTTGGTTGGACAGAGAAGCAGATGACCTCTGAGATCCTTTCTGGTCCTGAGAGTCTGATTCTGTGGTGAACTTTGTGGTTTCTTCTGTAAGGCATATTAGGATGTTAGCAATGTGGGTTCATAGGGAAGAAGAAAAATTATGAATAAAAGAGTGTAAACATAGATATGAAACTGGGTATGGATGACCTAATTACAATGCCCAAATTGGTAGCTTTAGTGCATTCTATGCGTGTGTTATCGGGGAGAGGTAAATATTGCTGGACAGCCACAAGGAGTATTGAGTAGGAAAACTGTCTTTCATGTGGACTAAGAAGCTCCTGCAGTGACTGGGAATGAAAGTTTCCTGGGTAGGACTCAGCATCCTATATATGCCAAAATAGTAACACTAATCACAGCCCCGTCTTCTTGTGGGTCATAACCTATGGCTCTGTCGTCTGCTTTTATCTGTACTGGCTCAGGACTTGACAGGGCTGAGTCCTCAGGGTCAACACTCTGTGGCTATCGTTGGGAAAAGCAGGAATTGATGGATTTTGTAATAAACTGAGATTGGACTGATGATGTATCAAGCAGGCATTGCTACTAAACTTGAAACTGTGTTTCCAGTACTCAGAAGAGGACTTTATGGCTAAAATTACAGTTGATTTAATAAAAATCTAGGGTAAATGCAATAGTATCTAGAGTATTTGAAAAACACGACAAACCACCCTGTGATTGATCTTAGCTCCACTCTTAGCAGTCTTGTGAATTTCTGCAGAACTGACTGGAATCTTGACTCGATGAGAACTGGCCTAATGATACAATACAGTGGCCACATATTTGTACCCTGGAGTGGGACAGACCAGGGTTCAGATCCTCACCCTTTAACTGACAGGTGGCTTGAGGAAGTTATTTAATTTTTTTAAGTCTTGTTTTCCTTATATGTTAAATAGAAAAAATAACAGTATTTACATCATAAGGTTGCTATAAAGAGTCACTAAATAATGTACGTTGACTAACACAATGTCCGCTGCAGAAGATGAGCCATGAGAGCAAGGTATTTTTACTGTTGACCTCCCTATAGCAGATAATACATGCTTAGATCTTAGCAGAATCTTGGTCATCATTTTTAACAGGTCACCATTTATTTCATATATGTGTTGGGTACCTCCTCTGTGTCAGAAATTCGGCTAGGCTCTATATTTAGAAATGAATAAGATGAACTTGAAAATGACTTCAAAAATGTATAAGCCACAGCTGCTTCAACAAAGGAGTTTGGAAGCTTTTGAGGGAGATTGATAACCCAGCCATCAAGCCAGTGTGTGAAATGTTACAACTCCAAGATGGTCTCTGTGCCTGGGGAGTCCAGACGGTCTGTTATGACGAGCAGAGGAGGGATGGTGTTCTGGGTGGAGGGAATGCTAAGTGAAAAGAAACTGAATCAGCAAAGGGCAGGGTGGATGTAGAGCACGGATCAGAGTCTCATTTGCTCTCAGTGGGAAAGGACTTGTCCATCCCTTAGGCACACCCAAGAGAGCTCTTAGTCCTATCAAGAGAGCTGGGTCAATTTGAATAGTCTGAGCTCCTAGAGCTCCTGTGGTCTTACACGGGCTGGTGCTGGAAAGGGCCCCAGCCTTCTCTGCTGGGCTAACCTGTATGTCCCTCCCTCCCTAGGTTTCTTCAAGATATACTACAACCATGGCCCTGCTCCTCCTCACCGTAACTGTCCCTCCTGTGCTGCCGGCTGCCTTGACCACAGGCATCGTGTATGCACAGAAGAGGCTAAAGAAAGAGAATATCTTCTGTATCTCCCCACAGAGAATCAACATGTGTGGGCAAATAAACCTCGTGTGCTTTGACAAAGTATGATCTAAACTTTCCAGGTTGGAGGTTTGATTTCAAGGTACAGCAGAGCTGGAAAAGGCCTCCAAGAATGCTTGGCTCACTGCACTCATTTTACGGATGGGAACACTGAGCCCAGAGAAGGTCATACCGTGAGCTAGCATGAAACCATGTTCTAGAAGCCCTGTCTACTGAGTCCTAAGGAAGTGGCATAGTTATCACATCATGAATTCCTTTCCTCTGAAATTGAATATTTTTGTGCCTATATTGGGTTTTAAAACAATCTCCTATTATAATAACTTCTATGACTGACTGGCTTTTTTAGGCAAAAAAAAAGTCAGAACATTTATGTTCCCTGAAGTGCTTTGTTTGTCCTGTGCTTAATTGAGTATATTCCTCTTCTCTTCTGCTTCTTTTAAGGAAAAGGAGAGAGGGGACCATGGCTATGTTTATGCACTCGGTCCCTCCTTTCTCCTTTGATTCTCAGGTTAGGAAAACTCCAGACTAGTGAATATGTTCCTGTGCTTAGGGTCCTAGAAGTATATCCAGGAGATATAAGCAGGAGAGAAGTATATCCAAATGGGGAGGATTGCTACTATTGGACAGGTCCTGAGACCCCTTCTTGCACCTTTCCTATGGGGGACCTGGAGGGACCTCAGCCATAGTCAGCTGCTATTCAGATCCTGCCCCTGCTTGGGCAGGTCAATTTAACTGCTATAACACAGTGGGCCTGGTCTGGTTCTTCCATGTCTTCACTTCATTCACATTTGACTAATTGGTAAAGCTTTGCCACTTTTTAACTAATCTGCATTGGCCAAGAGCCCCATTAATGAGATGTTCCTTGCTCTGCAGAAGTTCAAGACTTAGCTGAGGAGGTAGGTACAAAAAGAAGTGTAGACAATGATAATGAAGTGAAATGCATGCTGAAAGAGGTATGAATAAGGCATTGAGGGGAAGTTACCTGCCATGAGTAGGAGGTCACTTTTGAGCTGTGGCTTTGGTTGTTAGACAGAATGGCTCCTGGCCTCAAAGGCAAACAGTTCAGAAGCACAGGGATATCAGGGCTGTGGCACATGGGGGATAGAGGACAGTGGGGTGTGGCTAGATTGGGTGCTGTGTGGTAGGGGATGTAGGTGGAGAGAGGAGTGAGTCCAATTGCTCAGGGCCCAATATGCCAGGCTAAGGACTGGAGTTTTGTCATGAAGGAGAATGGGAGTCCTACCATTTTTTTTAAGAACATGGGTAACATTTTTATAGGTGTATTTTATTTATTTCTTCCAGAGTAATTGATGGGAAGGGACAGAGGGGATATAGGACTGAGACAAGAAGCTGTCTGGGAATGTTGTCCTAGGCAGAGAGGGCAGGAATGGAGAGTAGAGGATCAGCTGGAGGGACACCATGAGTAGAGTTGATTAGTCTTGGCCCCCAGCTGGAAGTAGAACAGCTCCGAGGTTATCTCTGTTCTATTCTTGTTGAGTTTCCTTTGGCAAACAAAGCCCTTAATCTTACTTGTCACTAACCACTAGGGTAACAGCCCCGGGGAGGTTTTCTGGTAGGGGCTCCCAGTACTTACCCAGTAGCCTCACCAGTGCCTGTAATACAAGAGGGAGATTTATAAAACACATTCATTACATATTCATGTGTTTCTAAAACTAATTCTTCCAAAGGATGTTCATTTTACATCTCATATAAAGTTTTTTCCTATACATCCTCATGTGCTCTTTTGCTAGAACAACTGAGGGTCGCACAGTAGCATATTTTAGTGCAAAGAACTCTGGAATGGGAATCATCAAAACGAGAACTCAGATCCTGGATCTGGCACTAAGTTTCTGTGTGATCTTTTAAGAGAAGAAGTTTGAACTCTAATAATCTCTAGCTATCTTTCTAACTTTCACATTGTAAAACTCTACCAATATGCTGTTGGAATAAAGCACCCACAATTAATTCAAGCCCCATCTACTATTATTTCCATTTAGAAGACATTCACCACTGGGCTTCTGAGTACATCTGTTCCCATATATTTCTCGTTTATGTTGTTTTGTTATAAAACAAGTACTCTCTTTTCTATCCAGTTCATCACAAGCCTGGCTAGTATTTATGCTAAGAAGTTTGCTTTCTCTGTCTTATTCCCTTTACAACTGCAATTATAATTTAGTTTTCTTTCTGTTCATGTTTAGTTTTATTGTATAAGGATCATTTTCACATAGAGAAATAACAGTCCCATTTCTGTTTTGCTATGGTATCAATTCCATTTTCATGTTCAAAATATTGATGTTTAAAAATATAATCTGATCATCAGGAAAACATTTCAGTTTGAATTAAGCTGCTAACTCTTTTTGAAATGGAACAACTCAAGAGGATTTGAAATCTAAACACACAATTTGGAACCCTTATAAATTGCAAGAGGGAAATGAAGCAAACAGATTTTTGCTATTATTTTTCAAGGAATAACTCACACAAAGCATGTTAGCTTTCTGTAAAGTCCAAATGAATTAACAAAACGAAGATTCCTTCATTCTTTATTTGGAAGTCCAGTATAGGTTTTGTCTTTTTGCATATTTTGCAAAATTTATTTAACATTTGTCTAGATAGGCTGGATCCCAGTTCTTTCTCTTCAACCTGCAGGCCACTGGACCTTGAGGCTGCTCATTTCACTTCTAACCTAGGAATGTCCCTTCCCTGTTTACTCAGTTGTAAGAATTGGAAGCATTCTAAGCACTCCGCTGTAAAGCATTATGCCTATTTAATTCTTCTAATGTCAGAAATGTCATTCATAGAAGACTAGAAAATTCAGTGTCTTACACAGAAATAACTTTAAGAGGATGATGACAGAGACCTGGGTGTTAGTATTGAAAAGGGATACACCTCAGCCCTTTGGTAGTGCTCTGCTCAGTGCTGAAGCAGTGGGGCCTCATGCTCACTCTGGGTATTGGCTTCATGCATAAAGACACCAGGGTCTATAATTAATAGTGGGCTCTGAAGCAATAAGCAAATTCAAAGTACTATGATAATACTTAGTTTCATATGGTTTTCTCTGTTGTATTATGTGACAAATATTCTCTCATAATATAGCAAATCAAATTCTCCCAGCCATTTTCCTCTTGATCTAACAATAAAACTCATTCCTGGGCATTAGTGAATATTTATTATTCACACTTCATTTATCTCTAAATTTTCAAAGTCCTTTATCAACATTTCATTATCAGTCTGGACATTCCCCATATCACCCGTATTTTAGAAAATTGCTATGAACCAGATGGCAGACTATGAATTAAATCATCTTGAAAGAAAGAAAACATTCTGAGCTCTGCTTTAAAAAGACAGCAGGTGCCAACTGAAAAGTCAAACTTGCACTGGTTTTTATTGGATTTCCGTTCATTGAACGCCTATCAACAATAGCGAGAACAACAATAAACACACAAAAACAACAGCAAGTAAAACAATAAACACCCAAAAATGAAACACTTGTATTTTATTGTAATGACTAGTATCTAGAGTCATTTAATTATCAACATAGGCTTTGGGCAATCCTTGGTCACTTGCTGAATCTTTCCTTTAGGTACCCTTCTCTGATTTAAAATTTGATGTTTACAAACAGGGGTTTTGGACAACGAGATCTACTTTAATTTCTTGGGAGCTTGGGTTTTGTTTAAGTCATGATATAATTAAAAGCTATAAATCTTATGTTAACACCAATTCTAATTTCTTCCAGACTGGCACTCTTACAGAAGATGGGCTGGACCTCTGGGGGACTGTCCCAACTGCTGACAATTGGTAGGCACTTTAGTGAAGAGAGAGTGTGGGACTGGTGTGGCTATCTTGGTACTACTCAGATCCATCCTTCCAATGGGGAGGGATTAATGCCATATAAAATATATATAATAACTTAATAGAACTAGTTCCCAATTATTCTAATTTATTAAATGAGTTTTAAGTATAGAATCAGACAGGGAAACTCCACATGAAAAACAGAATGAGCTGGATGAGTAAGGAATTGAATGAATAAAACAGAGGAACAAAGAGTAAAATCAGAACTGTGCTTAATTAAAAACTGCAAAGACATGCTGGTGTTTAGTGGGCTGGTGGGGGTGAGGGTGGGGGAGTCCAGAAACAAAGAGCTCTGTCTCCTCCCTCATGGAGCTCACATATCATGGGAAAAAAGGCACAAATGCACCCACCTTTTATGCACAATACAGGCTGTGGAAAGGACCACTATTAAGACACATATATCAGTATAGAGAAGAAGAAACAGTAATTATTGCTTGATATAATACACACTTCTGGATTTTAGAATAACATAGTAGATAAATGGTAGAAATTTGTTTTGAAAATGAATAGAATGAGGAAAATCACCTGACAGAGATATACTTGAAATAGAATCTTAAAACATGTATGGCTAAAATTTTTATAGACATGGGCTAAAAGCTGACCATGGGAAGGGGGATAAGCAATCACAAAGATGCTACCCCAGAATAGAGCTAGAGAATGGAGGGAGGAAAGAAGAAGTCCTAGCTTCCTTCTCAGTGGGGCTGGGATCTGCCTTCTTAGTCAAGTGCAAATCCCTTGGCTCTTAAGCTCTGGAGACTCCACCTTGGCTCCAAACATGGCTGAGGCTCTGTCATTGAAGGACTCATGCAGGAGCTCCCCAAGACTGATGGGGCCAAGTGTAGCTCTGGCACAAGATAACAGCAGACAGGGAGTGTGACACTGCTTATGTGGATTCAACCCTACTTATGTGGTTCAACTCCTGGTTGCTCAGATGGTTGGTCTAAGCTTTGTCCAGACAGGTACTGCTATTGGCCAGACCAGTGAAAGGGGAATGGGATGTTTGTAGCTTTCACCCCTCCTCTCCTTCCCTTTCCCCAAGTAAGATTTTGGGGTGTAGAGAAAACTGGATACAATTACTGCTTGGTTCTAAGATGGGAAGAGAGGAAGTTAAACCCAACCAGTCCACTGTCATGGTGGAAAGTGAGCTTCAGCTGCTGGATATCCATGCCAGGAGTTACAGGAAATAGGACAAAGCTAAAGGGCTGAGTCATGAGAAATATTTCAGAGTCCAGGTGTGCTTTTACTTGAAGGAGAAAGAAACCAGCAGGCAGATTTCCTTCCCATCCCTGCTACTTCACTGGTCCAGAGACCTCTTGCCTGGGGGTGTGCCTTTCTAGACCTTACTCTGCAGAGCTTGCAGGTGTCAGTCCGAGCCTTCCCCTACTAGTCCCACCATAGCTACTGGCTGCAAGTAATCTGAGAAGTCTCTGTGATTATATCCAAGTGCTCAGATTTTATTATATAGGGCATGGGGAGCTATAGAAAAATTTGAGCATATGGGTTACAAATTATTAAAGCTCAATGTTGGTAAGATTTAAGGAGCAGAATGTATAAAATAGTTTTGTTGAAGACCTTCACTTATTAATCATCTTCTGTATCAGTTTTCAAGAGGTCCATAGCTTCACCTCAGGCAAGGCTTTGCCATGGGGCCCACTGTGTGCCGCCATGGCCAGCTGCCATTCTCTGATCCTTCTCAACGGGACCATCCAGGGAGACCCACTGGACCTCAAAATGTTTGAGGGCACTGCCTGGGTAAGGTGATAGTTTCTTGGTGCAACTCAATGAGAAAAACTTGAAGAGATCTTTATTGGGAATGGTAAAGCTTTTCTAACTTCGGTTGAAACCCAGAGACAATTTATAACAACATGTGAATGAAGGTCTCACACTACCTGAATTTCCAAACCTCTGCCCCAAAGAACTCTACTAATTAGTGCAACATCAAAGTGTCCCATGATCAAATGATTTGGGGAACTGCTTTTTAAAGAAAGTGAAGTTGATTTCTTAACTACGAGATTTCTTTAATATATTGTGGTACACTGTGAATATTCAAGAGTGACTATGATATGAGGCATTTATTAAAACCTTGACAGGCCAAAACATGGTACAATTAAGCTCTGTAACACCTCAGAGAAACAGTAGTCTAGAGCAGTGCTATTTAGTATAGCAGCCACTAGTCACATGTGGCTATCAACTACTTGAAATGTGGCTATGCAACTGAGAAAGTGAGTTTTCCATTTTATTCACTTTAATTAATTTAGATATAAATAGCCACAAGTGGCTGACAACTACTCTTAGACAGTATAGGTCTAGACACCGCACTGAAGGTCCCCCAGTCCAAGTGGTTCAGTTTTCAGAGGTGAGTATGAATGACAGTTGAAGGTATAAAACCACCTTTCATGACATGGTGGGCAGACCTCTCAACTCCACTACTTTCTAGTTGTATGACCCCCAAACCAGAACAAAACTCTGAGTCTGTTACCTTCATGTGTGCATTTGTGATAGTGATGCCTCATTCACAGACTTGTCTTAAGTATTGAACCTATGAGCCTACAGGGTCTGCTTGCATTGTAAAGTGTCCAACAAGTGGAAGGTGCTCATTCATTCATTCACCGTTTAAGAAATTACATTATTGTGCTCTCAAAGAAAGAAAACACATTTTAAAGCTACTGACAGTGATACATCAACTATAGGCTAGCATTTAAACAGAATGGTGAGGAGATGAAAACAAAAGATTGCAGGACATATTAAGTATACCTCACAAAAGTTAATTTAAAGATGTAGAGTGAGATAATTATAGCATACTACAAGCCAAAGTAATGAAAAAAGAAACCTGGTTAACAGGGAAATTTCTGATATCAGTAAGTTAAAATTCAAGCATGTGCAATGGAGAAGTTTTTGACATAAAGACAAAGCAGTGATCACTTTCCTGGATCTTAAAAGGGAGGAATCAGTGTAATCTTTATAAACAATGTCCTTAGGAGCATCATTCGAGTTGACGCAATGATGAGCTGCTTGGGGTTATTATTATTATATGTGACTTTGATCCTGGTTCTGACAGTGGCTCCTTCTATTGAGGGGGTTAATTTGTTTGTACAAATAACATATAAGTTGGGATTTTGCATGGGAACATAAAGCTTTAGTATTAGCTCTGTAGGAAGGACTTATCTTTAAGAACAGTGGTATCCACCCCAAATAAAGCATGAAAGTGCAAGGTGATTTGCTGAGTTTAAGTGTGAGAAGCAATCTCCAGTTATATATCCTTTGGTGGTTAGGAACATTTCATGAGATATAAGGGGGAGGGGAAATGTCCTTGTTGACTCTAAGAATTTTAGTTCTAGAAGGGATATCAGAATTTTTTTTTTTAAGAGAGAACAAGGAATTTGTTAATGTATTATTTAAGCCTTTACTACACTTCAGCCCTCAAGGGCAATCATTTTTCCTTTCATTCTTTCTTTTTTTATTAACATATAATGTATTATTTGCTTCTGAGGTACAGGCCTGTGAATCATCAGTCTTACACAATTCATAACATTCACCATAGCACATATCCTTCCCAGTATCCATAACCCAGCCACTCTATCCCTCTCCCCCCACCCCCCAGCAGCCCTCAGTTTGTTTCCTGAGATTAAGAGTCTCTTATGGTTTGTCTCCCTCCCCAGTCTTACCTTGTTTCATATTTTCCCTCCCTACCCCCAACAACCCCCCATCCTGCCTCTCAAATTCCTCATATCAGAGAGATCATATGATAATTGTTTTTCTCTGACTTCCTTGTTTCCCATAGCGTAATACCCTCTAGTTCCATCCACATCATTGCAAATGGCAGGATTTTGTTCTTTTTTTTTTTTATTGTT